>JAEQBH010009563.1:0-106049 GCA_016808115.1 Tetrastigma voinierianum | reverse complement strand
GGAGGGGTGATATTTTGTCACTCTTGGCAGGAAATCCACCCCTCTACACCTCTTTATATAATTTTATTTCTCAATAAAATTTGTTATTTCCATATAGATATGGGTTCTCATTTTTTTTTTCGTGATTGTTGTCGTCTTGTAGAGTGTGGTTGTGTCATCTCGGTTGGACATTTTGTTTGTCGTTTTCTTCTTGCGGTATTTATTTGTGTGTGAACGATTTAGATGAGTAAAACATATCCGATCAGAGACAACAAATCAAATCAATGATCGTCAACGTGCTGCAGAAGTGGAGTCATAGTTATTCTAGTCACAATAGCAATATCAAATGTATAGACTCAACTATCAAAGATGTAGGTTTTGGGCGATTCGGTTATCTTTATTAACGCGGATATTATTTTATCAGCATGGTTTAACTAATTTGATTATGTATTTCTATCAATGTATTGCTAGTTTGAATCAATAAAATTATTTTTCTCTTCTAAAAAAACTTAAACTTTAATTGAAACTCATTCTCAAGCTATGATATAATGATGATCCAAGTTTACTTATATATATATATAATTTTCCTTACCTCTTTAAGTTATATTTTTCATTTTCATCAGTATCAAATGTTCCAATATCATTACTTGTCATTATTCCTTTCTGTAGGTTTTCAAACACTTGAGGAAAAAATAGCGACTACAACTAAAATAGAAAAGAAAAAGTTTTTTTTAAAAAAACCTTATAAGACTATTTGGTTTTGTTTCCCGGATTTGAAAGAACCAAACATATAAATTCTAATTTCCATTTTATCTTTAACAAGCAAACATAACTAAAAATTTCAAAACCAAAACAAAGGCATGCTTCTTGTTTACCATGAGTGTCATTGTGATGGAACCAAGCTAAGCTTGGAAAGTTGACAAAAAATGTCAATGAAGAATTTACTCAAATATGAATATCCATTACTGATAATCCAAAGGGTTATAAATACAAATGAAAATTTGAGAACATGCAACATGGAATAACTAACAAATAAAGATGTGATAAAATAAAAGATAAATTATAACAAAAAATATAAAAATATAAAAATAAAAATAAGAGTGGGTCTTCCATTATCACAGCCTCATAACCACCCCTCACTGTGGCTATAACTCTCCTTGACCACATCCACATTCAGCATGCGGTGGTTGACATGAAGAGTCTCATCATCACCCCTCCCTAGAAGTTGAACCTTGTCCTCGAGGTTTACTGTGGAAATTGCTCATGTAGGGTGACCTTCGATTCCCTAATCTCAGTTTCTTCCTCACTGACCTCAAGCAATAACATCTAAGGTTGACGACAACGATGGCTTGGTGTGAATCATTCATTACAATTGAAACAAAGGCCTTGGGCTCTTCGCCTCTGTATTTCATCCCATGTCAACCTCAATTATTTCTTTTCTTTTACTAGTTCTTAAAAAAAATCAAAAAAAAAAATTGAAAAATATCAAAATGGACTAAATTACAAGTATATTTAAAAATATAGGAACTAATTAATTAGTTTTTGAAATAGAAGGAATTTATTGATTTGTTTGTCAAAACTTAAAGGCCTAATTTATAATTTACTTGATATTGATCAAGTTTAGAATTCTATAATTTGAAGAGTAGATTCCACTTCAACCATTTTTAGCATTCATGAGGAAGGTGTGTCATATTATTTCTACCACCCTCTCTCGTTATTCTTTTCAACAACATAGATATTATAGGACCGAAAGATAGATGGACAAATAGATTATTTTCTAAAATAAAACAAATATCAAGGAAAAAACCTAGATTGCTTTGAGGGACAAAGAGATTTTGAATTTTTTAGTCTTATACTTTTTTTTTTCAAGAGGTATAATCAGAGATGGAAAACCAGTTCATCCTTGATTAGGGACGGAAATTCCGTCTCTAAATTAAGTGGATTACTTCGTCTCCGTCGAAAACGAAGTGGTCGGTCTCCCAAATATAGACCGGAAATTAGTCTCTAAATAGAGACGAAATGATTTCCGTCTCAAATCATAGACGAAATTTCCGTCTCTAATTAATTTGTAATTTCAAGATTTTTTATTCTACAATCTGTCTCTATTTAGAGATGGACACTTGTCCGTCTCTAATTCCGGTTTTTCTCATAGTGTTCATGGTTGCATTGGAAGATCGCTCTTGGTTTACTTCACTAGAATAAGTGTTTAGGGTCCATGGACGTGATTTTCTCATCCTCTGTATTTAACCGTCTTTCATGCGTGCCAAGCTAATGGCGTCTTTTAGTGATTGGGGTTTGAACATTCGTACTGCCTCAGTTATTTCCATTGTCAATCCGCCCATGAACATTCCGATAAGTGTTTCTTCGGACCACCCATGTACCCTGTTCCCCAATCTTTCACATTCTTCTTAATATTCAATCAGGGAGTCTGTTTGTTGTAGTTTCTTCAAGGCTTCATTGAAATCAACCCCTTCAGGTGGACCAAACCTAGACCATAACTCCTCTTCGAAGGTTTACTAGATCATTACGTGATTTTCTTGGTGGATGCGAAGTAGCCATTACCACCATTGATGCGCTTTGCCCTCCATGTAATAAGCTGACATCATCACTTTTTCCTGCTTCGATACTTCTTGATATTCAAAATAACGTGCCACACGATTAAGCCACTTTGTGGGGTAGTCACCGACATACCTCGAAAACTCCAGTTTGTTCCATTGCGAAGCAACTCTTCCTGACTCCCCTTCAATACCAGGTGGATGATTGTTTATCCTGCTTTGACTTGGGCTCCCTTACCAAGAATCTCCCCTAGAATTCATGGATTCCAACATCCTCTGCAATTCAGCAAACATCTTAGTCATGCCTTCTTGGATGTCACCGACATTGGTCTCTAAGGCCTCGAGTCTCTCCTTATGGGTTGCCATTTAGGACAGGCTCTAATACCAAATAATAGAACCTAGCTAAGCTTGGAAAGTTGACGAAAAATGTCGATGAAGAATTTACTCAAATATGCATACCCATTACTGATAATCCAAAGGGTTATAAATACAAATGGAAAATTGAGAACGTGCAACATGGAATAACTAACATATAAAGATGTGATATAATAAAGATAAGTATTAACTATTGACACTACAAAGAGGAAATAATTTTTGAATTTGAATGGTAGTCTGATGGGCGAATAACTATGTCAAGCCCAAACCGTGCGAACCCAACCCAATACGATAAAGCTAAGCTATAGAATTAGCCACGCCAAAGGTCGGGGACATTTACGGAATTTTAAAAAATTCATTTTGATGAGAATATTGAGACTTTGCCTCAAAGGAAAAAGATGGAGGAGACTTTTTCTCCAAGTCATGACATGGCAAAGGACATGGGCAGTGGTGGAAAGTTACTTAGGGAGCAAGACTCCTTAGTGGAGACATGGATAGTTATTGGAGAAAGTGTTGGTGCAGTTACTCAAGAATGCCTATAAAATGAGGACTCAACACCAATTTGAGAGGATCATCAACCAAGAATCAAAACCAAGCAAGAGCATTTCATTATTCTGATTCGTGATGCGTCTTTTCAGTTCTTAGCTTAGTTTTACATGTTTTTCTTTACAAGCATTTGTTACTTCAAAGCTTCCTTGCTTCAACACTTGATTTTCAGTCGAATTCTATAATGAAATCTACTATTTTTCCAACTAATCCGTTAAGTTTCCTATTAGCTTTCAATACAATCTATGCAATCTAATTTTCAAGGTATTTTTCTACTTAGATTCTAGGGAACTGTCAAGGGAACTAGGGGATCCATTTTTCGCTTGAGCAGAAGTTAGATTTCAGCATAGTTTCAATTCGAAAAATACTATAATTTCCTAGCACGCCCGCGCATTCACCAATTTTCATGTTTTTCTTATGTTCTGGTGAATTCCACTATAAATTCCACCGAAACATACTTTTGGCATGCTCGATGGGACCCATTTTTGTTGAAGAATGCCACAAAAATTAAGGAGTAAGACAACTGTAAAGTATCTAGACTCAGGATCTGATGTTGCAGCAATAGAATAGGAAGGAAGAGTTCCAGCCTTGGTGGAACAGATAGAAAACCTGATGAATTCTCCAGGACAACAACAGGGGAATCCATCCAATAGCCCCATTAAACAAGTGGAAGGAAGGGGTGTATGTAATGTGGATGCGCCTATTCTTTTCTTTAATAATTCTAACGAATTTCAAGCTCTCATGCAAGAAATATAGAACTAGCAAGTCATCATGATTGCCTTTATTGAAGAAATGAAGCATCAATTTCAGTCCATCTTAGAGAACCTTAAAGAAGGGGGGCAACCAAGGCATGAAGTTGCTTCTCAGCCTGAAAGACAATTTCTAACGAACTCGGGGGGCAACATTCTGAGAACCTACAAAAAGTTGGTGAACTTAAGCGCTCACCTATGTAGGCAGAGGTCAGATACCTTCATTCCCATATGAGAGAGGGTGGTACTTTGGAGAACGTAGTAGGGGAAAGACCTAATGCAGCCAGTGCCACAGCCCCTCAGAGGATTTTTGCTCAGATTAATCCACTTACATAGCCTGGAGAAGATGAAGGGAGCTTTTCTTTCAATGGAGGCTCGAGGGGCATCGTGCAACCACTTGTAGGAGTGAATGACAATAGCGGACACAATAAATTCTCCAACTTTCTATGCAGCCACTGTTGTCTGATTTTTACATAAACCAAAATTTACCGATTCTTAGCATTGCCACCAGTGATTATTCAATCCATAGTAGTTATGCCAAGAACTTGTTGAGACTCAATATATATAATCTATTTTCTGCTTGTGTAATTAACAATTTTCAATTAAAATTAATTTTGGCCTAAATCCTTTATGTAAGTATATATAAGTCATATAAGTAATAAAGTAGTTACAAAAGTCCGAGATATCATTTCCATGAGGATTGATTTTGAAAACTAAAGATTAACTATTCTCACTACTCAAGATCATCATTATTTGAACCTCAAATTTTCTATAGATGATTATCTTTCTAAAATAAATTGAATAAAATGTAAGAGAAATTCTAAAAACACGTGAATTAGAGAGTTTACTGGATTGGAATAACATTGGGAATGAAATCAGTGTTGTGATTACCACTTTGCAAGTTTCCAAATAAAATATAAAGTATGGGACATCAACTTTTGAATTGTCCAAGAGCAAGGTAGTGTAGCATTGGGATTTCTCCACTCACCACACATTTCACTCTCCACACCACATTTCTATCTCTAGTCAGTGGGTATGAAAAGCTACTTGTAGGACTTAAGATCTAGCTGTTTTTCCTTCTTAGTACTTCACAGCCATATGTTAGGACTGGAAATTGCTTTACCCCCATAGACAGGATAATGCAAGCCCTTTCCAAGATAATTGGTACCTCAGCCAATCAATTAGACAGAATTCCCTCCCTTGATTTAGTCTTAGCTAACATAGGGTTTAGATTATTCCTCTCAATTGTGGTGAAACGTCTTAGAATTAAACTGCTAGATCAGTAGGTGGATCATATTCCTCTAGAACACACTCCTACTATCACCCAGGAGGGAACCTTGAAGTCAGAGGTTAGGATATCACCAGTGATATAATAAAGTGATCCAAAGAGTGCATTAGTTCAAATAATATCAATGTAAATTACCCTTAAGTGACTGCTCTTTGCTCTCAAGTAGTCCGTCTACATGTACTCAGGAGGAGTTCCTAGAAATCGAGCAATGAAATACAGCCCCTTTCTAGGTACCAAACAACGATATTCAAAGCGAGTTCCAATATAGGGGTAATACCCGGTTAAATCACTCCAGTTTTCATACCCAAATCCACATTAAAATATTACAAACAATAATCCCAACAACAGATTCTTCCCAAAGGGAGCTTAGCATTTCAAATCTGGATCACAAATGACAATGACTAGTTGATCAAACAAATTCATTGAAATTGTAATCAAAACTAAGAAAAATGAATTCAAGGTAAATTCCTAGATTCCATTGAAGTTCAGACATAAATTGAAGCTTGATTTACATTCATCTAGCTCAGAATCCCAGTTCAGATCACTACTCTAATCTAAAATAAGAAAACTAAATCTAGAAACAAAACTAAAATAAAAAGAAAATAAAAAGAAAATTATATACAATGAGAGTTTAGCTCTTCCAAAAAGCACAAAAGCTTGATGAAAAGCGGTTGGAAGTTCTTTTCTCCCCGGGAGTTTCTATTTATAGGCTTCCGGATCTTGAGCCTAAAAGCGGTGACTTAATTCACGATGTTCAAAAGCCCCGAAAAATCACGCCTGGCACTGCGTAGTGGCAATGTCGTGACATCATCACGACATCGAAACTTCTATGTTATGGGTTGAATTTGGCGTCGCGACATTGGCTCGTTGTGACTGATTTTTGATGTCATATTGATGTCGTGACATTGCATCTGCAGTTTTGATCATTTCAGTTGATGTCGTGACATTGTTAACCTAATGTCATGACATTGATCAGTAAGCTCAACCTTAACTATTTTTGAGGCTCTTTATTTGCGACAATGCTTCTTAGCCAGAAAGATTTCTATTGATGTCATGACATTGTTGTGATGTCGCGACATTGAACATTTGATATTCTAAGGCCTTCTCTCAATGTCGTGGCTGATGTCACAACACTGCTGCGGCGATGTTGCAACATTGAGTTGGTCTCACCTCCTTGGCTGCTTTGATCTGATGTCGCGACATTACTAATCCGATGTTGTGACATTACAAGTTTAGATCTCCAGTGTTTAAGCCTTGGCTGATGTCGCCGCCAATGTCGTGGTAATGTTGCGACATTGAACACTTGATGTTCTTGTAGCCTTTCCCTGATGTCGCGACATTGGCTTGATGGTCTAAATGACTCAGTGCAATGTCGTGACATTAAAGTTGTGATGTCGCGATATTGACTTTATGTCGCGACATTGGAGATTTGAAGTCTACAGTCTTGAGTGATGTCACAACCTATGTCGTGGTGATGTCACAACGTTGCAGTAACTAGCATGACACTCTTCATACGATGTCCCGACATTCTTTGCTTGCTAGCCGTTTTTTACATTTTTCTTTGCTTTGCATCTTTCTTCAAATTTTGCAAACATAAATCTAGATGAAAATTCCATAATTTTATATTAAATAAAAGCTTTTAAGCTGAAATATACTTAGAAAATTGGCTTAAAATAGATGAAGTTAGACTCATTAAACTCTGCTAAACTTATAGTTTTGCTTGTCCTCAAGCAAAGAAAAGGCTATTTGTTTGTCCTCAAACAATAAAAATCTATTTTTAAGGACGTCTTTCAATTAAATCATCTTTTCAAGCAACTCAGCAATTTGGCCTTAGTAGTATTTCAGTTGTGACATCAATTCTAATTAAGCTTCATTTTCATAATCCTAAAATTTTTTCAATTTAGATCATTGTCTGACATGTAATTCATAGTTAATAGCAGTCTGATTCTTGACTCTGCCAGGTGTGTGTTTGTGTTTCCTTTATGAATAATTTGTAGATTAGGTAGCCTATGAGAGTCACTATGCAGAATGGTATTCTTTCAAAGTAATTTAGGTCCCATAGGGTTGTTGGTCATATTATTCTCCACTAATGTAGGCATAACACAACCCTCATAATCAAATAGGTCTTTTGAGCTTGTAATGTATGGCTATGGTACTTGGGTAGATGATTGGACATTTATGGCTCACGTTTACAACTGGCATATTTCTCAACATTTTGCCTTCCTTCTCATCCTATTTTCTGCTAAAATAGCATTTTCGAAGCACCACTTAAACTTGGTATGGTGCATTTTTATGCATTTTCTCCTCTATGGCTTTTTCTTTTCCACTGTTATTTTCAGTTCTACTATAGAAGCTCTTTTCTGTCATTTTGTTTCAAGTTTAGAGTGGTGCAATGTTTTACCTTTTTAAGCTTTCTACTACCCCTGAACAAGCTTTGGGTTAGCAACTCTCATACCAGTTGGCATTAGGGTGCTAGGTGTAGAACACCCCTAAGGACTTAATTGCTGAGTAAGTAGGCTCTGAGGTAAAATTCCTTGAACATATATTCTTGACCTCATTTTATATTGTGCACCTCTTTTGTACAACTTTTTACAATTGTTTTTCCTTCATCAGCAATTCTCCTCCTTCATTTTGAATTCAAATTTGGCCTCCCCCTCAGCTCATCCTCTTATGATCATTTTTGCTGCAACGATCTGCGAGTTTTGGAGTAAGTCAAGATTCTTCTATAAGGTAAGACTTAAAGAAGGTTTAAGGTTCTTCTTTGTGGCTTTGATGATGAAAATGGCATTAGGCTAAAAAAAGTACTAAGGTATATGCATATAGCATATCAAAGGGTAGGCTTTTGAAAGGCCCAAACTGTCCAAGGATAGCCTAAATCATTTCTTGTTGGTTGTAATGCCTAGGATTTCGCCTTGATTAATAGCATTAAGTTCTAGGACCTTTGATTTGCGACGGTAAGACCAATAAAGTGTTCCTAACCTAAGCACAATCATTTTTCAAGGTACTTATGACCAATGTGTTAGTTTAGTCATTTTCTGAATTGTACTGTTCAATAAAGCTAGAATTAAAAGCCTTATTAACATTGCTCTCAATCTCTGTTTTTTAGATTCTAAAATTTTTAGCTTATCTATCCTTGACATCACAACTTAAAATTATGTTTCTATTATTCAGCCTATTTCATTCAGTTTGCACCATTATCTTTTCATCATGCTTGATTATGCCTTTAGGTACCTTTGAAATCTCTATTATTCCCAAATCACAAACATCATATTTATTGTAGATCTCGGATATGTAAAAATAAAGGAAAATAAGAAAAATAAGAATTTGTGCACACAAAATTTAGAAATTGCTTTTTATTTATTCATAGAGAACATAATTACAATGATGGGATTCCAAGATAGAGTAAGACAAAGAAAGAGAGAGAGAGAGGGAGAGAGAGATAGAGAGAAATAGAGAGAGAGATAGAGTTCATTTCTTCTTTCTTTGGGATTTAAAGGGATTTTGAGGGCTGGAATTGCAACTCCAGTTATAGGCGGCTTGAGAGAGTGAACTTCGGGGGATTGAAGGTCTGGTTTTTCAGCGAAGTAATTTCTCCTTTTGAAGAGATAACACTCTTGGGTTAGAAGATGTTGCCTAATTAGCTCATTCTACCTCTTCCCAATAGAGTTCAGAGATCCTTCAAATTCACCCTGGGCTTGATACACTTTTACCATGTTTTGATTCACCAGATCAATGCTCTAGGTTCATAGTTTCTCCCTGTAGTTCAAGGTGGACTCTAGCTCTTCATCCCTCTTCTGGATGGTAGCCTTGATTTCGTTCTGGTGTTCTTTATAGAGGTACCTAAAGGCTTCTACCTTCTAGAGCAAATTTTGTTCCATCTCTTTTCCTGATCTCCATAAAGCTTGATCGGCTCCTTATCTCTCTTTGGCTGATTAGTTACAAAGCCCTTTCCCTCTCTCTTAGCTCTGCCCTCAGTGCTAACTCTTCTTTCCACTCCTCATCTCTTTGCTAGATGGAGTGCTCTTGGATTATCTTATCTTCTCTTTGTTTCTGACCTAGATTTCATCTCTCCCGTCGACTCTTCCCTAATTTTGCTCATCCCTTATTCTCATTACTTCTTTCATCTTCTTCATCAAAACTAGCAGTTCAAAATTGCTGCCATCTTTTGCTTCAGCTCTTTGCTTACCCCTATTTTCAGTCCTGATAGGAGGAGTTGTTGTCTTTTCCTACAGTGGTGGGGAAGAACACTAGTTGCTACGTATGTCTTGACTCCCGTCTCTTCATTTTGAGTCTCTCTCAGAAACTCACTATAGGGACTATTTCCCTAGGTTATTTCTCTGTTCTTCTTCTCTTTCTAGTTCTCTCTACCTCTTCACCCTCTACTAGAGTTTTGAGGACTCTAATGAGAGTGAGATGAGAGGCTTTCAGGGCTCTTCTTCTCTGTTTCACTAAATGTAACACCCCCCTTGATACACAGGAGAGTGATCAAAGCAGGGTGGGGGATATTCCTTGAAAATTTATTCTCAACATAGTCCAAAATGGATTGTTGTATTATTTTCCCCACATTCAAAGTATACCCTTTTACCAGTGCATACAAGAGTAATGAACGGTCTTGCCGCATAGTTGCGACATGTTTTAAGGGGATGAAAACAGAGTTGATGAATCTGACCATACCTTGTTCACCTCTATTAGGTAACCTCGGTCAATGTAGGCTTTTCTGATGGTCTTGGTCCTCTACCACTATCCAAGACCATTTGTCAGCTCTTGGGCGATCTCTTTGAAGCATGGGCTCTTTTAGAGCTACTCATACTCTTCGCACTCCCCCACTTGTTTGAGCCCCAAGAGTTGGGAGATAGCCTTTTCCCCAAAAGGGATCCATCTCCCCCTGACATAGCACGTCAAGTCTTTCCTCTCACCTAGGTTGGCATAAAACTCCTTAACTAGCGCCCTCCTCCCAGGTTCCATGTGATGGCTTATTTTCTCCCAGCCCCTCTTCTCATCTCCTCCTTAAACGATGATATGAGCTGTTTGAAGCCTCTCTCTTCCACAAATCCTTTTTTAGCTAGATGCTTCTAGAATGCCTCTTCTCCTTTGTTGGAGTAGAAGGCCCTGGCCTCTCCTTCTTCCACCACGACCTCTATTTCTTCAGGAACTACCTCGAGGGTAGTTTCTTGGTTCCTTTTCTCTGCCATTTCTCTCAGAACTTCTTTTACCACATTTCCTATCACTTCATCAAGGGTCGGAGAGCCAGGGTTTTCGACATGGCTTGGTTTCAGGGAGATTTGGAGAAGGTTAGGGTTAGAAAGCTTGAGAGATTTGATTTGACTTTGAAAATCTCCATGAAGTGTATCCTTATATAGGTAGGCTACCCTAACTATGATGTCGCGACATTGGAGTTGTGATGTCGGGACATTGGCTTGATGTTCTAAGTGACTCAATCCAATGTTGCGCGACATTGACTTGATGTCACGACATTGGAGATTTAATGTCGTGACATTGCGTTTGCTTTCTGATTAACTTCAATTGATGTCACGACATTGGAAGTTCGATGTCGCGACACTGACTTAATGTCGCGACATTGAGTTTTGATGTCGCGACATTGCCAGAAAGTTAATCTTGATGCCGCTCTTTTATAACTGCAATGTCGTGACATTAAATTGATAATGTCGCGACATTGGGGAAAACCCCGGAACGGTGTTGCGACATTATTGTCAATGTCCGCGACGTATTATCAATGTCACAACATTGAGAAGTAGTTTTCTTCTTACAAGCAGAAAATTTTTACTTGTTGACCCTATTTTATTTCTGCAAGTTCAATTCATGCTTGTGAATATAAGTCTATCAATATTGAGGAATCTCAATTCAAGCACGAATAGTAACACTCAGATTTTCAATTCAGTCAACTCAGCATATATTCATTGTATTGCATAAATTATCACATAACTACACAACAAAGGAACAATGAAGCTACTATGTAATTTCTAACTTAGATAAATTACACTCCACCAAACTGCTTTATATGTATTTTCAAGAATAAGTAATGGAGAGTAGGCTCACTTTATAGTCAACTCTGCATAACTCAATTTGGTTGGAGATGCTTCAAAATGACCTTCATATATATCATATAGCTCCATTATCACGAAAGTCGCATATTGTAATTAAATAAATTGCAAATAAATTCTAGTAAAACTACTTTATGTAACTATTCAAAACATGAATTGAACAAAATCACTAAAAGAAAATGAAAAGTAGCGGTTTGCCTCCCGCAGTAGTTGCTTTCGTTTTATGTCTTTAGCTAGACATTGTTGCAGTGTGTTCTCATTTCAACAATTCTATTGATCTCTTCAAATCTAGGACTGTTCTTCATTTGGTCTTTCTCCCATGTAATGCTTGAGCCTTTGACTATTCACTTTAAACTCATCTCCATAATTGGTTTCAGGAGTTCTCAGTTAGATGCTTCTCGACTCTTTGTGTATGGACCACTCCACCTTGACTGGTTTTTCTTGGAAAAAGTTTTAACAGGTGTATAGTAGGACTAGCTCCCATACTCTAAACTCTTTCCTCAAAATCTTCTTATCATGCCATTTTTTAGTCTTATCTTTGTAGATTCTGGCATTATCATAGGCTTCATTTCTCAGTTTTTCCAGTTTATTCATTTGGAGTAGTCTCTTCTCTTTAGCAGCTTTGAAATCATAGTTCAGTTTCTTAATGGTCTACATAGCTTTATATTCAAGCTCAAGAGGGAGATGACAAGGTTTTCCAAACACCAACCTGTATGGGGACATTCCAATAGGAAATTTATAAGCGATCCTGTAAGCCCACAATGCATAAATCTAGCTTGGTACGACCCAGGTCTCTGTCGTCTTACTATAACAAATATATTCTTTATCTCTATTAGATATTTTTTCTTGTCCATTTGACTAGGGTGATAAGCTAATCCTTAGCATGTCTAATTCTAATCTACTCATGAGTTTGCAAACAACTTGTTTGCAAAGTAGCTCCCTCATCAGCCCAATGATTGTCCTTGGAGCTCCAAATCTACTCAAGATATTTCTTTGAATAAACCCCACAACTATGTTGGCATCATTTCTTGTACAAGCTATAGCTTCCACCCATTTGGATACATAGTCCACAGCTAGGAGAATGTATTGATTTCCAAATGAGGGTGGGAAAGGTCTTATAAAATCAATCCCCCATACAAAAAATCTGCACCACTAGGATACCTTGTAGAGGCATTTCATTTCTTTTGTTTATATTTCCCATTCTTTGACATCTATCACAATGTTTAACCTAACCGAGCAGTCTACGAATAAGGTAGGCCAATAAAAGGCTTTGATTGGAGGAATTTTTACAGGCTGTTATATCTCCTGAGAAGTGCCCTGCAGTATAGTGATTTATGACCTTATCAATAATTCCACCTTGCTCATCTTGGAACATCTTGATGATCTAATGCCTCTCTTCTAAACAACGATGGGTCACCCATATATATATATACTGCGGTATCGAGTTCTTAGCTTTCTTTTCTACTAGTAAATTTGAAATGCGGTGGCACTATCCTGAGCTAAGTAATTAACAATATCAACATACCAAGGTAATTAGATTAACACCTAAAAAAGCTGTTCATAAAGAAAATTTTCTTCAATTTTTGTCACTCTTTCCTCTATAGTAAGCTTTTCTATTCTTGACAAGTGATCAACTATCACATTATCACTCCCGTTCTTGTCCTTGATTTCTAAATCAAATTCTTACAACAGTAGTACCCACCTGATCAGTCGTGATTTTGCATCTTTCTTTGCCATTAGATACTTAATTGCTACATGATCAGTGTGTATGATGACATGGGACCCCAATAAATATGGTCTAAATTTTTCACAAGCAAATACCATTGCTAGCCTCTCCATTTACGTAGTTAAGTAGTTCTCTTGTGACTCATTGAAGGTTTTTTCTTCAACTCTTGATCTTGCTATTTCTCACATTCTGTCTAACTGCCATTGCATAGTCTTGGCATCTGCGATTCAAACTCTTCGTTCAGTTTGGTGTTTCCATAATACAGGAGTTATAACCAACTGAATTTTATTTCTTTAAATGCAGACAAGAAAGAGTCATCAAATTCAAAGTTGGCATCCTTCTCCAACAATCTGCATAATGGTCTGAAAATTTTTGAGAAGTCTTTGATAAATCTTTTGTAAAATCCAGCATGTTCCAAAAAACTTCTAATCCCCTTGACTGTATTAGGTGGCATCAGAGTTTCAATCATAGAAACCTTAGCTTGGTCAACCTCTAGCCCAACTGCAGAAATTTTATGTCCCAAGACAATTCCTTCTGTTACCATGAAATGACATTTTTCCTAATTCAGAGCTAAATTCTTGTCTTGGCACCTTTGAAGTATGATCTACAGAATTTTTAGGCAATTCTCAAAGCTGGATCCATATGCGAGAAGTATGTAAAAATTTCCATAGCCTCTTCATAAATCTGAGAACATGGACATCGTACATCTTTGGAAGGTGGCAGGGCATTACATAATCTAAATGGCATCATTAAAGCAAGGTGACATGAGACATGTAAAAATTAGTCTTCTCCTGGTCCTCTCGGGGCGATAGCAATTTGATTATAACTAAGATATCAAAGTCGAAAAGTAAGGGGTGTCCATCCCGACTGCTCCATCATTTGATCAATAAGGGCAAGGATCTTGATCCTTCTGGTTGTTGTGTTCAATTTTCTGTAATCAATGCACACCTCCCATCTGTCATAGTTAGCACATTGGAATCAATTCATTTTCTCATTTCGTGGCGCGATCCACCCTTTATAGGAACCACATGAATTGGGCTCACCCAAGGGCTATATGAGATTGCATAAATGAATCCCACATTCAGCCATTTCAATACCTCTTTTCTAGCAACTTCTTTCATCATTAGGTTCAGTCTTCTCGGATGTTCAATTGATATTTTACAGTCTCCTCTAGGAGGATTTTATGCATGTAAATTGAAGGATTGGTCCCTTTCAAGTCTTCTACCGACCAAGCAATGACTTCCTTATATTTCCTAAGAATTCTAATCAGTTTTTGCTCTTTTTCTATTGTTAAGTTAGCTGCTATGATTACAGGTTGTGCTCTCTTAGCTCCTAAGAAGGCATATTTAAGATGTTTGGGTAATCCTTTAAGAATTAACCCTTCATAAAATTTTTCCACTTTTTGTCCCTTCTCTTCACTGTTGCTTGACTTTTACGCGATTTCTTTTAGTAGTATTGCTTGCTTTAAATTCAGAGTAGATTCAGATATTCAACATCAAGAGCCTCAATATACTGGAAATTCATTGCATTCTCATTCATTGAATTCTGAATTTTACAATCATAGATCAGTTTAGGACTGATGGGAACTACTTGTTCTACATTCTTACATTCAGCATTGTCAAAATCAAGTTGTTTCAAGCTTTGATTCATATTGAAGTGTACTTTTTCTTCCCCTACTCTGAGAGTGAGTTCTCCTTTCTTCACATCTATCAAGGCTGCTCCTATGGCTAGGAATGGCCTTCCCGATGTGATGGAATGCATTTATCTTCCTCAGTATCAATCACCACAAAATCCATAGGAAAATAAGCCCTGCCTTGAAGAGTACATCTTCAGGATTCCCTCTGAAAATTTGAGCCATATACATCTTGCCATCACAGTGTCATAGCTGTAGAGTAAGCTCCCCAAACTTAGCCTATTACAGCAGGATAATTGGCATCAGGTTGATACTTGCTCCAGAGTCACACAATGATCTTCCAAATTCATAATTCCCTGTGCTGCAGGGAATGGTGAAGCTGCCTGGATCCTACATCTTCATTAGCAAATTCTTCTGGATCACAGCACTGCAAGTGGCTGATAGGCTCACCACTCCTTCATCAAGCTTCCTCTTCTTGCTCAGAATATCTTTCATGAACTTAGCATAATGAGGCATTTGAGCTAATTCCTCAACAAAAGGAATATTCACCTCTATCTTCTTGAACATGTTCAAGAATCTAGAGAATTGATCATCCATCTTTGATTTCTACAGCCTCTGAGGGAATGGTACTTGAGGCACATAGACTCTCACCTTCTCTTTCTTTTGTAGTTTTATTTCCTCAACTGGCTGCTCCTACTGCACCACATATTTTCTTTTTTCTTCAGTCAATTCTGAACTGTTCTGCTCACTTTCTTTTCCAGCTTCGATCTTATCTTCTTTCTCAGTCATTTCATTCTTTTCTTCTTTTCTTTTCTGAAATTCTCTGTCACTCCTCAAAGTAATTATCATACATTCCTTAGGATTCTTCTTTGTGTCACTCGTGAAGGAATCTCTAAACTGATTTTGCATTGATAGGGCCAGCTGCCCCACCCGAGTCTCCAAATTCTTTAGAGATGCATTGGTGTTGGCCTGAACACATTTATGTTTACCTGGAATGCTGCTAGCTCAACAAAAATTTGTTCATGATTGTTCAGCAGTCTTTTTTTCTCTCCCATGAAGCTCAACATCTAATATTCAAAAGACTGGACCTTCTTTGGCCCTGGTTATTAGCTCTTTGGCTGATTTGCTACTATTGCCCTTGGAAACCTTGTGGAGTATATTGTTGATGAAAATTCTGTAGTGGTCTTAGACCATGTTGCATTCCACTTCCATAGGAAAAATTTTCATGGTTTCTCAATGTAGGAGTGTAGTGGGTTAGAAGGTTGTTGTTGAGCTTGAAATTGTAGCTTTTGTTGCCACTCACAAACTGAGCCTCCTCTACCTGATAGGGACCCTCATGAGCAATTCCCTCATCAGTCATGCATTTCTGCTCTCCTCCTTCTTCTATTCCCACTAGTTTGGCCGAATGGTTTCTCCTTTCTTGATTACTCATCTTACTCATCAACACATTCAACTTTGCCTCAATTGTAGTCATCACATTCGACTCAGCATACCTCATCCCTTTTTAATCTATTCTTGCTCACAGTCTCGAATTTAGAGCTCTATAGTTTCTTTTGACGAATCTTGATAAGCTTGTTGTTGGCCTCTTTGCTTCTTTTCCTCTTGAATGCTCCACAGCAGGTTGCATCTATGATTCCCTTTGAAGAGTAATCCATTGCATGACAGAAAATGTCCATTTGGGTGATTTGATCAATTCCATGCATTGGACATCTCTTTAACAGTTTCTTATACCACTCTCGAGCATTATAAAGGCTTTCTTTTTCTCCTTGCTTAAAGGCTATAATCTCTCTTCTTCTCTTTAAGGTGAGAAATTTGGTAGGAATATCTCTCATAAAAGCTTGACCAACTCCTCCCATTTGTCAGTGATCAGCCTGGCATTGACTCAGGCTTGATTGGCTGATACATCTCTCAATGAGAAGGGGAATAATTGTATCTTGATAATATCAGGATTAACCCCATTCAGTTTGACAGTGTTTTCCATCCTCATAAATCTTCCTAGGTGCTCATTGGGATCCTCACTGGAATGCCCTGTAAATTGATGTTGTTGCACCATGGTGATCAAAGCAAGCTTCGACTCAAAGTTATTTACCTGAATGGGTGGTTGTCTTACAGTTGAGTACTCATTTCTAATGACTAGCCTCCAAAAATCTTCCATGGTCCTTCGTCTTTGAGGCCTTTCTGTTGTTGGCTCTACTGGTACATGTTGATAAGTTCCTTCTTAATCTACCAACTCTCACTTTCTTCAGATTTCTCAGTGTCCTTTCCAACTCAATGTCTAGTGGTAGCAGTTCTGCTTCTGGTCTTCTAAGCATGTGATAACTTCCTGAAATGGAAATACACTGAGATCAATAGATAAGATCAATATATTATGATGTGCTTTCATAAAAGATCAGTAGCTAAATCAACTACTGCAATTAAAACTATTTTTGAAAATTTTTTATAATAGTAAAAAGAAAATGTCCAAATTAGCAATTTTCTTTTTGGCAAGAATATTGATCTTTAAACTTTACTTCATTTTCAATCCACGGCAGCGGCGCTAAAACTTGTTATCGATTTTTACATATACGAAATTCGCGATTCTCTTAGCGCCCGCAAGAGATTATTCAATCTCTAGCAGTTATATCAAAAACTTGTTCAGACTCAATATATATAATCTGTTTTCTGCTTGTGTAATTAACAATTTTCAATTAAAATTAGTTTTGGTCTAAATCTCTGAGTGCACGGAGTCATACAAGTAATAAAGTAGATTTTAAGTCGAATATCATTTCCACGAGTTGATTTTGAAAATCTAAGATTAACTATTCTCGCTCTTTCGAATCATTACTATTTGAACCTCAAATTTTCTATAGATGATTATCTTTCTAAAATAAATTGATTAAAATGTTAGAGAAATTCTAAAAATACATGAATTAGAGAGTTTACTGGACTGAAATAACACTGGGAATGAAATCAGTGTTGTGATCATCACTTTGCAAGTTTCCAAATAAAATATAAAGTGTGGGACATGAACTTTGGAATTGTCCAAGAGCAAGGTAGTGTAGCATAGGGATTTCTCCACTCACCACACATTTCACTCTTCAGCTTACCACATTTCTATCTCTAGTCAGTGGGTCTGAAAAGCTACTTGTATGACTTGATCCTCTTTAAGATCTGGCTGTTTTTCCTTCTCAGTACTTCACATCCATCTCTTAGGACTGGAAATTGCTTGCCCCCATAGACAGGATAATGCAAGCCTTTTTCAAGATAATTAGTACCTCAACGAATCAATTAGACAAGAATTCCCTCTCCCCTTTATTAGAATCTTAGCTAACACGGGGTTTAGATTATTCCTCTCAATTGTGGTGAAACCTCTTAGAATTAAACTGCTAGATCAGTAGGTAGATCATATTCCTCGGGAACACACTCCTACTCTCACTTAGGAGGAAACCTTGAAGTCAGAGGTTAGAACATCACCAGTGATACACCAGAGTGATCCAAAGAGTGCATTAGTTCAAATAATATCAGTGTAAATTACCCCCAAGTGATTGCTCTTTGCTCTCAAGTAGTCCATCTCTGTGTCACTCAGAGGGATTCCTGGAAATCAGAGCAATGATACAACCCTTTCTAAGTATCAAACACTGATATTCAAAACAATTCAATGTAGGGGTAATACCAGTTAAATCACTCCAGTTTTCATACCCAAAACCACATTAAAATATTACAAACAATAATCCTAACAACATATTCTTCCCAAAGGGAGTTTAGCCTTTCAAATCTGGATCACAAATGACAATGACTAGTTGATAAAACAAATTCATTGAAATTGTAATCAAAACTAAAGAAAATTGTAATCAAAATTGAAGAAAAATGAATTCAAGGTAAATTCCCAAATTCCATTGAAGTTCAGACATAAATCGAAGCAGTTACATTCAACCCATTTCGGAATCAGTTCGGATCCACTACTATAATATAAAATAAGAAAAAGTAGAATTTAAAACAAAACTAAAATGAAAAGAAAATTATATAGAATTTTTAGCTCTTCAAGCATAAAGACTTGATGGCATTGGAAGGCTCTTTGCACTACTCCCGGGAGTTTCTATTTATAGGTTCAGGTCTTAGGCCTTAAAAACGAGGTGACAATTACAGTGTTCGAAAAGCCTAAGAAAAATCCCGCCTTAGCACTGCTATCGTGGTAATGTCGCGACATCATCACGACACCGAAACTTCTATTTTGTGGGTTGAATCTGGCGTCGCGACATTGGCTCGTTGTGACTGAATTTTGATGTTGTACTGATGTCGCGACATTGCATATGCAGTTTTGATCATTTCAACTGATGTCACAACATTGCTAACCTAATGTCGCAACATTGGTCTGTTAAGCTCAACCTTGACTGCTTTGAGCTGATGTCGAGACATTTCTTCTTCCCTTCTGAGCATTTATGTTGATGTTGTGACATTGTTGTGATGTCGCAACATTGAACATTTGATGTTCTGAGGCATTCTATCAATGTCATGATTGATGTCGCGACATTGCTGCAGTGATGTTGCAACACTGAGTTGGTCTTACCTCCTTGGCTGCTTTGATCTGATGTCGCGACATTACTGATCCGATGTCGCGACATTGCAAGTTTAGATCTCCAGTGTTTATGGCTAATGTCGTTGCCAATGTCGCGACATTGAACACTTGATGTTCTTACAGTCTTTCCTTGATGTCGCGACATTTGCTTGATGCTCTAAATGACTCAGTGCAATGTCACGACATTGAAGTTGTGATGTCGTGACATTGACTTGATGTTGCAACATTGGAGATTTGAAGTCTGCAGTCTTGAGTGATGTCGCAGCCTTATGTTGTGGCGATGTCGTGACATTGCAGAATTCTGATCTAACTATTTCAATTGATGTCACGACATTGCAGTAATTGGCATGACACACTTCATACGATGTCGCGACATTATTCTTTTCTTGTCGCGACATTGCTGCCTTTTATTTTCTTATATTTTTGATTCTTTTTAGCTTCTTTCCTTCAAATTTCTACAAAACATAAATCTGGGTAAAAATTTCATAATTTTATATTAAATAGGACTTTTAAGCTTGAAATATACTTGAAAAAGGGGCTTAAAAATAGATGAGTTTTAGACTCATCAACCACCTCCACCATCTGATCTAGGAAAGAGTCCACGAGCCCGATGCGAGGCCTAGTATACATTCAATGTAGTGGCAGGAATTCATTGAAGGAGAAGTGTGACTTTTCCTGGGACACCCAGCTCCCTAACAAGATGAGCTTAGAGAAAAGTCTATTGTAAGTGTATCCACAAACTCACCGGAATCATAATAATATGTAATTATTTGGGTTTAGGGAATGTTATCTAAGACATGGTCAATAAGGAAGTCATAGTGAATTTCCTTGGAGAAAAAGGAAGCCATGGTGAAGCCCCCTGGAGAAAAAGAAACCATGGTGATTGATGAAGATCCATTTCCACCTGTAGCTTCAATCAACATAGCTACCATTGATTCGAGGGCTATGCTAAATGCAAAGAAGGCTAGGAGATTTTCACCAAGTGTCAAGGTAAGAAAGGTATGGATTCCTAAGCAATACTTGACTTATAAAAATGACTTGGCAGCAAAAGGAAGAGTGCCTGCAGCAAGAAAATGGAAAAAGAACAGAAGGTATCCATACCATTTGTTTGAAGACTCAAAACTGGAGGCAAGAACAGTTACTCTAAGGAAAAGAATGTTTCTCAAAGATAGACATGTTTCTCCAAGGAAAATGGCATGAATGACCCTTCGAAGAAAAATACCCTAAGGTTTATAGTTCATCCTACTATTTCACCTGTACAAGAATGGCATGTGGTGTAGCATAAGAAATTTCCTTAAAAGCTCACCGGAACTCAAAAAAGGAGAATGTAGAGACAAAGAACCATGCAGAAAAGACAACTTCCTAGATAAATGTTGTATGGAAAGCCAAAGGAGGCAAAGAATCTTAAGGAAAAGGTGATGCCTAGTCTAGAGAAAACCAAATCTTGAGGAAAAGCTACAAAGATTGTTGAGTGTATTTGTAGTTCAAATGAAGAAACATATTTGGGAACTATTTTGATAGGTACATATCCTATTTCCTTGAATTATCCTATTAGTTCTCTAACTTTGCCAGCTTTCTTTAAATCAAAGGAAATTGAGGAAAGCTTAGTAGGAAATTGAAATACTGAAACAACCTACAACAGATGAGGTTACATTTACAAGGGTTACCATTGGATCACTCTAAAGAAAGCAAGCCCCAAAAGGTGATACTTGAAAAACCTACTATGGAAATGACAAAAACACATTTAATGTCAAATCTACAAGGGGAGTCACACTAAAGGTATATCAATGGGAAATACCTTAAACAATATTTTTCTACCATGTGGGAGAGGTTAGGCATCACCCAAAGGATTAGGTCGATCCTACGACTTATAAAGAAACTCAGTAAGCCTAAGAGGCGAAAATAATGTTGAAAGTAAGGGGAAAATGTACTAGCCCAAATTTTGAGTTAAGAAAGTGGGCTTTGTAGCCACTATTTTCTCAATTATTCAGTTTTCTCCAGCATAGTACCTGTTCTATTCTATGTTTTGAGTCAAAAAGTAGGCTTTTTAGCCGCTATTTTCTCAAGCATTCAAGTCTTCCCCAACATGATACTTTTTCAATACATATCTAGAATCAAAAGTAGGCTTTTTAGCCACTGTTTCTCATATTTTTCCAGAGCGGTACCTATTATATGCAGTGTATATTCCCAAAGTAAAAAGGTAGGTTCCATGACCACTTTAGGACTGGAGAAATATGGGATGACCTAGCGATAAAGTGGTTTCTTGGTCATTGCATGCTTGACTGCTTGATTTCTCAAGTGTGTTCTTGTTGCCTCTTTAGTTTCTAAAAATCCACTCGTGGAACCTAGGACTTCTTTGGTGTTGGAGAAATATGTACAAATAAATGAAGTTGGATAGACCTGCAATGATGGTTTCACATTCATGCTTTTCTCCAAAAAGTCTACCTTATACCATCAATTCCCTAAAGTTGATCCCTTGACCATTGTAGGTATGGGACCAGTTCCAAGATAGGATTTGAGGCAGTGAAATTGGCATTTGGCCACTTCACCTCAAAAACACAAACTTCTTCAAGATTCCTTACTGGTTTCCCAAGGAAGACTTCTTGACCACATCAAGATTAGGGAAATAAGGATGGAAATATTCGAGTGAATAAGGTAGACTTCTAGGCCACCTCAAAAACACAAACTTCTTTAAGATTCCTTACTGGTTTCCAAAGGAAGACTTCTTGACCACATCAAGATTAGGGAAATAAGGATGGAAATATTCGAGTGAATAAGGTAGACTTCTAGGCCACTAGATACACACATTGCCCCAAATAAAGCACTTGGACAAGTTCATGAGAGTGTATCATAATCACTCTACGATTGAGGAAATAAGCCCTCATGTTGAATTGGAGTAAAGGAAAGTGGGCTTTGTAGCCACTGCACATTCAATGCAAATTTTCTCTAAAGAATTGGACATGTTACATCCTTGCACCAAGCGATAGGTCACCTCTTGGGAGAAATTGAAGAAAATGAGACAAGAATCAAGCAAAATGGATGAGAATTAAAGAATTTGTGCAAATTGTTTTCACAGTCGTGACTACGGCTTTCATGGTCGTGACTATGACCCAAGGCTAGTAGTAAAGACTCAGCTTAGTCACGACTATGACACCCTCTTTTCAACACCCATGCATTGTAGTAGCAACTATATAATGGGTCCTGGAATTGCATATATTTTTTCGAAGTTATACATTATGCATAAAAGGAAAAATTAGGTTCCATAGCTATTGTAAGCTTGGAAGGGCATCTAAGAGCTGAGGGAAGTCAAATAAAGTAGGCATTTGGCCATAGTTCAGGAAAAGGGGTTTTGATCAAGTCCGTCCCAATCATAATAAATAAATAAAGTAGGCCTTATGGCCACTAAATCGATGGAATTAGCATCCTCAAAAATGTATCTATCCCAACAGTAACGATCATTTAAGAATTATTCAAAGTAAATTTTCAACAAATATCCAAAGGTAGGCCTAGTGCCACCTTTGTCCACTGTTCATCCACATGCAAGAAGTGCTTTGTGCAAATGTTAAATCAAGAACACACATCAGTGAGCTAGTGTGCCTTGGTCCACTAATGCAATGTATTAGTTTGTAGTATTACATGTCTTTGGTGTTAGTGATTTTCCACAATTAATTCCATACACACATCAACATACATTAAAAGGTAGGCCTAAATGCTACCTTGGTCCACTAGTACAATGTCATGGCTGTAGTGTACATGTACTAGTGTCAGTGATTTTTCCACAATTCATTCCATTGGCAATTAACACACATCAAAATATAGGCCTAGGGCCACCTTGATCCACTAATGCAATGTCATGGTTGTAGTGCGCATGTGCAATGTTGTGCTCAATGAGTCTCCAACAACATATCAAGTATAGGAAAACATTCCAATTCTCCTCTCTCCACCAAGCAAAAATGGTAGGCCGATGGCCACCTAGCAAGGGTAGGAAATGGAGATAAGAGTCTCAAGACAATCACTTGTCATCATAGGCTATGGAGTACAAAAGCACAGGTCAAGAAAAATAAGCACTAATGAAGATGGGACAAAGCGATCCCGATAAGACAAAGTTAAGGAAAGATTCTGACCACTTGACAAAGATTGAAGTTTGGTGTAAGTTGGGGAAATGATGAATAACTGGCATGACTAGAATACGTAATTTATGAAGTTTTCCACGGTAAAAAGTCCAAATTTATTTGGCAGAAGCTTAGAGAGTACCTTTAAGTTGTTCTCACTAGTAGACAACGCAAAAGTCCTTGGCTATGTTGACCTGCAATCTGCCAAAGAAAAAAATCAAGGTCAGGTGAAAGGTCAATCAAACCGAGGTTATTGAAAATAATTCATTTTGCACCCCAAAAAATGTTCAAAACAGTCAAACGACTTCATAGAATTTTTTTCGAAGGGTGTACTCATGTTTATTTTCAAAATATACAACTTGAAAAATGTTCGAAACAACCAAATGACTTCAGAAAATTTTTCGAAGGTATATTCTCAACTCTTTCAAGAGTCTGCGCCTAAGAAAACTTTCGTAAATAATCTGAAAACCTTCAATGAATTTTTTCGAAGGCGTATTCATGAATTATTTTCAAATTTTGTACCTCAGAAAATGTTCGAAATAACCAAACGGCTTTAGAAAATTTTTTGAAGGTTTATTCTCAACTTTTTTCAAGAGTCTACACCTAAGAAAACTTTCATAATAAGCCGAAAAGCTTCAATGAATCTTTTCGAATGGTGTATTTATGATTATTTTCAAAATATACACCCGAAAAAGGTTCGGAATAGCCAAACAATTTCATAAACTTTTTCGAAGGTGTATTTTCGACTCTTTTCAAGAGCCTGCACTTAGAAAACTTTCGTAATAAGCCGAAAAACTTAAATGAATTTTTTTAAATGGTGTACTCATGATTATTTTCAAAAACATACACCTCGAGAAATGTTCAAAATTGTCAAACGACTTCAGGGAATTTTTTCTAAAGTGTAGTCATGGATATTTTCAAGTTCTACACTTATAAATGTTTGAAACAAGCCGAAAGCTTCAAAGAATTTTTCAAGGATGCATTCACGATGATTCTTGCAAAAAGTTTATACTTAGAAAAAGTTTCGAACGACATCAAGAAAAAATTTCAATTTTTTTGTAGTAAAGGAAGCACGAAAATTACATAAAAAAAAAGGCTTCTTCAAGAAAATCCCCAATCAAGAACTACATTGTCAAGAAAATCATAAAAGTTTCAATCTTTTTGGTACTGGAAGAACTTAGGCACGAACGGTCGCCGGCTGCACCCACGACAATCCTTGCAGCGACGCTGACGACTGAATCTTCTCATGCAGCAGCGCAACGGGCGGCGACTCTCCTCTTCATGATTTTCCAGGAAAATCGTCACTGGACCAGTTTGGTGATGGCTCTGAAACAGCCAAATACTGGCTCTTTGTGGAGAGAAGAGAGAGAAGAGAAGAGAGAGAGCCTAAACAAAGGACATGTGGTGATAAAGAAGGAACTTGCTCTACGCCCTTATGACATAAAGGAGAAATCCAACATAAGAGTTCATTTTGTGAGGAATTTCATCAGGGAAGTAGTTAGTTTTGCTCCTTATGAGAAGAGAATCACTGAACTTCTTAAGATTGGGAAAGACAAGCGGGCCTTGAAAGTTACGAAGAGAAAGTTAGGCACACATAAGAGAGCAAAAGAACGAGGAGATGTCAGTGTTATCCGCTGGAATGAGATCCAAGTGGAGTTGGAGAGAAAGTAAGCCATTCACCTTTTCCCTGACCCCTAGGAAAACTTCTGTAGCAATCCGGAACGTTTGTTTAGCTTTGTCTTGTCATGTTCGATTTGATGGTATTTTTCTCCAAATTTTTATTTTAAGATTCTGAGAACTAATCTCAAATTTCCAAAGTAGCCAGTTGATTCAATATATATATATATATATAAAAGGGCATTAATTGCTCTAAGCTTGAAGAAGAAGATGGAATATCGTGTCGAGCAGAAACAGTATTCTTTGGTGGAAGAAGGATAAAAGTTGGAGTTTTGAAACTGAAAATGGAAAGAACTTTTCGCTGGGGAATCAACAATTGCTTCTTTATTTGATCCGACTTGGTTCTTTCTTCATGGACTGAAAACTGAATTTTGGGTTTCATGATTGGAAATAAGCCTAAAATAATATTTTTTTGGGCTTTAATATATACAAAAATCTTTTTTCATACAAACATGGCCTATGGAGCATATTGTATGAGGAGCAATTGTTGACATTAAAAATAATTTTTGGGCCTAAATGGTAGTGGAATGGACCGAATAAATATGTCAAGCCCAAACCGTGCGAGCCTAACCCAATAAGATAAAGGCTAAAGAATCACCCCATGAAAAGGTCCATGGATATTTCTGGAATTTAAAAAAAAAAAAATTCAGAGCTGCCAACAGAGTATTGAGGCTTTGTCTCAAGGCCAAGCGATGGAGACTTTTATACGTCGTAGCGTAAGCAAATGTGGGTGAGTGGGTGGAAGTTAATAGTTTAGGGGAGCAAGACTCCTTAGTGGATACATGGACAGTTATTGGAGAAAGTGTCTTGTCACGATTCTTCATGAATCTTTCTGAAAATGAGGGTACCAACACCAATTTGAGAGGATAAATCAATGAGAATCAAAATCGAGTATGAGCATTTCAGTATTTTTACAAGTTCATTGACCATCTTTTCCAGATTTTTAGCTTAGTTTTACATGTTTTTATTTACAAGCATTTGTTACTTCAAAGCTTTCTTGCTTCAATACTTGATTTTTAGTTGAATTCTATAATGAAATTTACTATTTTACAGTAGTCATTTAAGTTTAAACCCAGCTTTCGATTGTCTAATACGTCTAATTTTAAAGTATTTTCGCTTAGATTGAGTCTTTGTCGAGGTAGGAATCTAGTTTTGGATGACGAGTTAGATTTCATTGCGAACCCCGAGTTCGAAAATCACATAATTTCTGTGTAGCTCGCATCCACCAATTTTAAGTTTTTGTATATTCTGATGAATTCCATTAGGAAATCCATCGAAACAATAATAAAAATATAAAAATGCCCCCCACCCCCCCCCTACCTTTACTGTTTCCTCAACTCTCTCCTTGACCACAGTCATATTCATCTCATTACGATTGACATGGAGGATCTGATCGATGATATCACATGCTCGCTAAACTATTCCATTATCCCTCTTCATCTCCTAAATCTCTCCTTCACCGCCTCAAGTTTAGAAAAAGGGATGGAGTTAAAGATAAAATTAACCTCAGCTAAAACAAATGAAAACCAATAGGAAAAAAAATACAAAAGAAATAGAATTTTATTGGGTTTCACTGACCCGTTAATTCCATTGATTAGAAAGCAAAGAAATAAAAAAGAACAAACAAATTTTGGTTTCTAATTCAAAGGAAAAACTCATTTATACTAAACCATACAAGGGTTTTTTGCGTTTGGGTCACAAAATAAAAGAGCCCTTCTCTTAATTTTGATTTCTTTCTCAGCAATCAAAAAGAAGAAAAGGTTATCTATGATTTCATTAATTCTCATATCACAGCTGAACCCAGAAAACACGGAAACGACAAGAAAATGACAGAAAATTTTTTTTTTTTATAATTTTTTTCCCTTTCTGAGTCGCAACATAAAAGAAGCATCTCAATAATTTTGGATTTCGTTCATTTCGTCTATGTTCTCTTGAAGTTAAATTACCTATCATATTCGAAATACATAATATAAATAAGTAAAGAAAACTACAGAGTTTAGAGCCTTCAGCAAGAAAGAACATTGGAGATCAATAATATCCAAAAAAAATCTAGGACATTTCAAAAATACAATCAAAGCAAAGTACAATCTATAAGCTTAGATGTAGTTTGAATTATCACACCATAAAATATACTCAACATCTCATTAAAATAATAACTAAGCAAATGAGATGAAATAAGGAGGAATCAGAGACACAAATTTATAAGCCAAATATCTATGCCCAAAACCAGTAACTCAACTTAGATGTTTCAACAGTTGAATGATTGCGAAGTTGATGATTGTCCTCCAAAATCAAAATAAGGTAACCTAATACTTGTATGCACCATTATATAATTAAATGTATCTACATGCACAGCTTTTCTTGGCTGATTTGCAGTCTGAGAATGCCAATTGTGCTGATGGTCTGACAATTGAACACCCTTGGCCATTGCATTTTTCATCTGTGTAACGATATCACACCGATCCAACTCCATTGCTGGAGATATTGGCCAGTGAGCTGAAAATTGAATCTTCAGTGGGTTTCATTTTGTCTCATCACATTCGGCTTCAGGGCCGATTCAGCATTGCCCCTGCCCTTTTTCCCTAGTCAGATCCAGATTGGTTTTAAGCACAATCAAGCATTCATCAACAGTGATAAACCACCTTTTATTAGTTCTGAAAGCCATTGAGGCAAGGAATCACTGAACAGTCAAATTTGGCATCAGACTTGTATACTACCCAGCTACTACAGGTACTGACTTCCTCCCCTCATTCATTTCTCTCCTCATTCTCTGTGCCTCCTCATGATATGCGCCCACACTAGCATATTCTAGCCAACAACACATAATTGTGGGTTATCGGGTTCTGCTCAAACAAAGCTCTCAGCAATCTCTGCAAGCTCCACTTTCCATAAGTCAATAGCCCCGAAGTGCTCCCCATGTTTTTGCAGTAGCCCTCACAGGCATTCCATTTATGACTTCATAGGCCTCATTCAACCTCCCTGCTCTGCTCAAAACATCCACCACACATGAATAGTGATCACTAGTTGCTTCCACACCATAATCCATACACATTCGCCCAAGGTACCCCAATGCTTCATCCGCTAACCCGGCATGGCTACAAGCCTTCAGAACCCCAAGAAAAGTGATCCCATCGAATCTGAACTTTCTCCATTTCCATTTGTTTAAAGTTTCTAGGGCAGTTGCTGCATCCCCATGTAAATAGGCTGATATTAAGCTGCTCCAAGCAACCACATCGCCTCACTTGTACTCATACCCATCAAACACACATTGTGCATTCTGTCATCCACATCGTCCATAGGCCTCCACCAGGCAACTCATCAAATGGGGATGCGGGTCAATACCATTCCTAATTGCATAACCATGAATTTCCTTAATCAAATTCAACGCCGCCAAATCCACACAAGCTCGTAACAAAGCAAGAAGCGTGATCAAATTCTGCTTCAACCCGGCTTCCCCCATTCTCCTATAAAACGAGAGCGCCTTAAACGACCCATCTTCCAACCCTGACAAACCCGAAATAATAGCATTGAAAGTGGACGCATTGGGCTCAACATCATCCTTTCGAACAACTGAAGCATCAGCGACCCGACCCGCATGCGTGGCGGTAAAATCATGGCATTCAAACCACGACATTTCGGTGGGAATTTCGTCGAACAGTTGGCGCGCGGAAGGGCAAAGGGCGCACTTCCATACATGTCAACAAGCGCGGGCGACGAATGGATTGGAGACGAAAGGAAGCTTAGTGACGTGGGCGTGGATGGCGGCACCGAAAGGAACGGTGGGCGGCGGCAGCGCAGGACTTAAGGGCGAGAGGAAGGCCGAGGCATCGAGGCGGCGGCGGAAGGCGTGCAAACGGTGGAAGAGAAGGGCGTCAAATGGCGGCCATGGTTCACGTGAGAGGCCAAGATCCCAGTGTAAGACACCCAGCCGTAGGTAGTTGAAGAATGACTCACATCTCCTCTTCTTTGCTTCTTTACCTTCCAACTGCATTATTTGTAGGTTCTCAAAATTTTAGTTTTCTTAAATTCTTTTCAGAATATGTTTTTTTTATGTATCATAATGATTTATTTTTTAAATAAAATGAATTTGACATTTCATTGAAAATTTAAGAAAATATCTTTATTTCTGTAATATGGATAGTTTTAATTTGAATTGAGACAATACTTTGTTTAAAGATCAGTATAAAGAAAATAATTCCCATCAGTATAAAAGAAAGCCGCTTGATTTCACTAGATAACAAAGACATTTTAGGGCTTAGAGGGGAGTAAAACTAGAGTATGATATGGGTTGAGGCTGGAGTAATTGCTTGGCACATCCCCAAATTTTTGGAGGATTAGGTAAAGTAAAATTTAAGGTCGAATAAAGCAGGTTCGATTTAGTGGCCGTTTAGCTATTGGCCATGTAAGTTTAGCTGGGGTGCATTTCGATTGTCCAAAAATTTTTATTAAATTTTTATAAGTAATTAGCTTAGTAGTTAAATTTCAGGATTCATCTATAAAATTTGATATTTGGCTATCCACTTTTGCACCATAAGGTTTAAAAATTATTACTAGTATAATATGATTAATATATCAAATTTATTGTTTTACTATTTTATTTTACATGGCGTCCCAAATCCAGGGGTCCAGTAATGACCGTCAGCGTGAAAACCTATGTCTCATGTCATGAGACCCATTGCTTCGTCTATTTCGTATGCTGAAATTATTCCCAGTGTAAGGCTAGGTCGTCAGCGTTACAATATTACTTATGGAAGTCATGACTCATTTAGCAGAGTGGTTTCCTAGGTGATCCTTAGGGATTATTCTCCAAAATACTATTGTTTAAAGTAAAATTTGGGGGTTGTGATTTATTGATTGAGTAACGTTCAGTTAGCTATTTTAAAGCAAAGGTTAATGATAGGGTTCTTAGGTTTCCTCTACTTGCTTGTCGGGGTATTACCCACCTCTTATTCACAATCTCATCTAGGAGCCATTGATGAATGGTCCATTGAAGATTTTACATTAAAGCCCTTTAAGCGAAGAAGCGATTAGTGATGACAAACACTTATTCAAGCGATTTGCTTGTACTCTTAGCATTTGTGATCAAGCCTGGCGTGTACCAAAAAGGGTCTCGTTCTACGTTGTCAAGAAGATGCAAAACTAAGGTTTTACTAAGATTTTTCGGCAGAGTGCTTAGCATCGTACAATCCGTTGAAGCACAAAGAATTGAGGGTTATTACCTTGACGGAGTGAGTTTCCACCATTAGAACCCCATCGCCGGAGTTTAAACTTCTTTGGCGGAAATCGATTCATATTTGATAGGAAACTATATAAATGAGACTCGAGAAATAACACTTCAATTGCAAGATTGGGATATCAAGAAGCACGAATCCGAAGTAAGAAAATGCCGAGTTATATGAACCAGGCGAAGATTACACGTAATTGAAAATTCAGAATCCGAAGAAAAACTAAGTACTCTACTATACTCTATGAACCACACTAGCAAAAATATAGAGAAGCACTCTCATTTGTCTAAAACCAAACCTAGGAATAAAACTTTCCCTTCTCTTGCCCTTTGTGGGTTTAAATACCCTTCTCCTTAGTGATCTCGAAGTGGTGGTCAAGGCAGGTACTGCCCTTGCATCAAAGATTGGAATTTTGCTCAAATCCGTAAAAAGTGCATGTTGGTACGGTATCCCGGTAAGTGTGGTACCGGTACCCAAAGTATGCCCAGTGCTTTGCTGCTTTGGGGTCAGGTACCGGTTATTTGTCTGGTACCAATAATTAACTACATGTAGTCTGGGTACCATTATGTGTGGTCTGGGGTACCTTGCTCACCAGTCTCCCTCTCACGATGGCACTCACTGAGGGCTTCTCGCGTGGCGCCATGTCGACGCAATGATCTACATTTGTTACCCAGGACACGGGAACCCACTACAAAAGTGTGCATGGAACTTGACTCCCACAAGCACAAAAACACGAGAACGATCAAAGGCACCTATTCTTACACAAAATGAGAGCAAAATATGAGCTGGGGGTATTAAAATCCAATATAAATATTGCCCTTTTATGTATTCAACACCCATACATGAGTAAAAAAAATGGTCACATTGGCCTACACATCATACTCATCAAAGTACATCCAACTATATTGCAATAGTCAAGAGTTGATACATCACTCTTAATACAAACATATATTAAGATTTAAAATTTTAATATATATTATACAAAACATCAGAGCCACAACCCGACTTTCTTCTAAAATGGAAGGCCTCCTAATGGCGCCGTCTTCCCGGAACAATCTGTACTTGAAATAATGATCCCTCGATAGGGTAAGCAATGCCAGTAGTAGAAAATCTCTACATGGTTGCTCCCCACCTAGTGCATATGCAATAATTCAACATAAACACACTCAAGCAAATACATGATACTTGAATGTTTACATGCCCAATCCCATGTCTCGAGTCCTCACCGACTCCCTCACACATGCCTAAGCCAAATGCAAGAAAAACATCGTTTTGAAACAAAAGCTTTTTGTTCTGAAAACATCATGCGGGATTTCGGTAAATATATTGAACTACCCTTTTAGCGAATTCTTTGGATCATTTTTAAAGCAGTCATGGAATTCGACCTGAGATGAAATTATTGGACCACTCTCAAAACCAATTATTCGGAGAAAATCTTCCCTTGGAAATTCCTTTCACAATCATTTTCCATTTTCATTTAACTTTCATGCCATGCGCTCCTTTTAATTTTCTAAGTTGCCCCGGTGCATATGAAATGTATTATGCTATTTCCAAACAATTCATGATAATATATAAATCATGTATGTACTAACATAAATTTACCCACATGCATCATGTCATTCAATTCACATAATAATCACATCAAAATTAGCTCACTTGAGCTAATCACAATTTATTTCCAATGAGTTACACACAATTATATTTTTATATAATTCAACATCATGTTAACACATTTAATTATATGCATTAACAATTTCTTTCATACAATTCAAGCAATATTTTGCTTACAACACACATGGACCATTTTTGGTCCAACCAAGCAAACCGGGACTGTTTTTAACAGTCCTTGCAGCAGTGGAAACGTTAGGTAAGGCGACCCAGCTACATGGCTTTATCCCGGTTCCACAAGTGGGCAAAATCCATAAACCATTTAGTAAAAAACAGAAATAGCAATTTGTGTATAAATTGTACACAAACCATCCAAGCAGTCCCTAAAGCTTGTCCAAAATAGGTTAAAAATATTTAAAGTGATTCTCAAGTTTTGGGATCGATCAAACGACCACTCACGGCCTCAAATCAACCAAATCATTACAAAGCTCTTAAAAATCGAAAATAGCAAGTGGAGAAGACCTCACATAGCAGGTTGTCGAAACTCCACAAAGCGGAGTGCCACAGCGTAGCTCGTACGTAGAGCAGCTTTCTTGTGGAGATTCGCGGTTCAAAGCTAGGGAAATCTAGAGAGAGAAGTTGGAGCTTTTTCTGCAGATTTGAAAACCCTTCGCTACACGTTTTGAGCTCCAAAATGAGAAGAGATTGTCACTCTCTTTTTTTTATTCCCCCTTATGTCCTCTCATTGCCAGGTTGTCAAGCCATCATTAGCTCATTTAGTTTCTTATCCGTAATCCACCGATTTGACTTTTCTGATTAGGAGTGCCACATGTGCATGTGGGTCTCACCTTGAGCTGAGTTAATTGATTTGCGCCGACACGTGGACAACGCCAGGCCACTTAAAAATGTGCCAAGTGTCCCGCACTACGCTCGTTGCCTCGAAAAACGTGCAAATTTCGATTGTCTAGGAATTCGACGAAATTTGACGTGTCAAGCCATCATTGGCTTGACATGTTTTGAGCTCCAAAATGAGAAAAGATTGTATTTTCTCTTTTTTTTTTTTTTTTTTATTCCCCTTATGTCCTCTCATTGCCACTTGTCAAGCCATCATTGGCTCATTGGATTTCTTATCCACTTAATCCACCCACTTTGACTTTTCTACCCAATTAGGAGATGCCACATGTCCATGTGGGTCCCACATGAGCTCAGTTATTTGAATCGCACTTGAAAATTGGCGTGCGTGTGAAACCCTTCAATGTACCGAAATTATCCGTACCTCGCTCATTGTCTCGAAGCGTGCAAATTTCGTATCTCGGAATTGATAGAGTCGTGATCGCTAGATTTTTGTGAGGAGCCGATTAAACGGTAAGTCCGTTTCATCATCCAAGATATAGAAAAATTCCGGATTTTGACCGAAATTACCATTTTGCCCTTTTAATTAGATTTTCTCGGGGTTTCACATTAACCCACCCCCGCCCCCCTTAAGATTTCGATCACGGGGAATTCCACGCACGCATCACCGCATCAACCGTGCATATGTAACCACACTAATCCACCTTGGTGTCTGATATTTAACCTTCCCAGGAGTCACACTCACTTGGCAATCCAATGAACATTAACCTAATCCATGTCTGAATGACATTAAGAGCGATCTCTACCACCAGAAGGTCCACCATGAAAGCGAATCACGAGATCTCGACTCACAACTGACCATGGTGAAATCTCACCACATCCTAAGGAAGAAACGTCCACACATGGCTTCTCTGAGGCCTCAATCTCCAAGCGCAAACCTATCACATAAGATGCAACAATGTACATGATGCATCAGAAAACAAATGCAAGTATCAGCATTACCTGCATGTCGGATGATCGCATGCTCGGCCTGCAGCTGCTTGGCATAGACATGCCCACAGGTCTGAAGTCTGGCTTTGCGAGCCACAGGTGCTTATATAGCACCCTGCGACTGAAACCAGTTCCTCTGACCCATACTAGGGTGTGGAGGCTGAATTGTCCTCTCTGTCCTCGACTAATTGGGGCTTTGTCTTTGTTCCCGAATCCTTGGGATCCTGTCTCTTTGGGCAATCCGTCTCATATGTCGAGTACGTCGGCGCAAATAACATATCATACATCCTGCGACAAAATGCCTATCTTGGCCTTAGCAGCGATAACTATTTGTTCGCAGAAATCCTTGCGAAAGCGAAGCCTTACGCCTCTTTCCCGAACTAGAAGAGTGACTCTCCTTATCTTGCCACTAACACTCGCATCCGAGTGCCCGTGTATCCTCCGTCTCTACCGATGGTCATGGCAGTCCTAACCATAAAGTCCATGTCTTGTAGGAAAAGTCCTAAAATCATGCCCCGAATGGACAATCTCAGTTCATTCTCAAACCTATTGACCTTGGCCAGGTCTGTGACTACATAATCGTCAGCAAAGCGAGCTAACTCCGTGAACCTAGCCACATATTCAATCATCGTCATGGCCCCCTGCTTCAGCTCTAAGAACTTCTGAGCCTTCGCATGTCTCGTAGTAGTCGGAAAATACTTTCCCATGAACAGCTCATGGAACTCTACCCATGTCATTGCCTCTAGGTCCCTAGAGGTCTTCACCCAATTCCACCATACTTGGGCCTCGCCCCCTTTAAATTTGGAATGCATTCTTAGTCGATCTGGTCGTATCGAGTAATCTCCTTGGCCTCCATTACCTTCTCGATGCATGAACATGGTCTCACCACCATTGGATCTCCTCCCACAATAAATGTCGGAAGATGATGTGCCTGAACCTCACGGAGGTTACTCGGACCTCCACAGCTCACAGGCTGCACTATCACGTATGTGCGCGGCGGTCGCAATCCCTCTGACCTCAACAAGGTGCGCTGGTCGAATCTTGGTGGTGCGGCTGGCACCTCGTGGGCGACCTGCGTCATCGCCCTCAACTAGCTATCTACACATGTCAAATGGCAAGTTAAGTTTCAACGCAGTATCTCTAAGGTGTAAACACAGCCTCGAGACACTATTAACATATCGAAAAAAATATTTCATACACAACGTCAGTGCATTCATAGGTAATGCAAGACAATAAGTTCATATATTAAATCATATTCAACAAAAAAAAAAAAATTGAAAACCTTGTGAGTGATGTTCATGAGCAGTGATCCAAACGGTGACTGAGCAGCCGAGTGAAACTGAGTCGGTGTATAAGTATTGCACCTGCTGACCCGGCTTGTGCGCCTGCTGCGCTCGGGCGCGAATTTTGGCGGCCCAGTGTCGTGTATGGCGTCGTGTTGCGGGCCATGCCTGTAAATTGTGGTCGTGTCGCTCTTGCGGCCCGGTGCGTCGTGTCGCCAACCTGCTTCTTTGCCTTCCCCCGGTCACGATAAAAAATTGTATCGCAGCTCAATCAGGTGCCGCGGGCGCTGCGCCAGTATCGCGGGCCGTGTCGCGACACTACTGTGGAGTGTTCTGTGTTTGTATCGGCCCTAATGCGCCATATTGCTACACAAACGGTCACCCCCAGCCACGATACAATTTTTTGTATCGCGACTCACCCAGCCCGAAGCCATGCAGCTATTGCCATGAAGCGCGCCGCAGGAGACAGACCGTGTCATAGGCCGTATCGTAGCCTTACCACGCCGTGTCATGGCGTGCTACAGCACGCCCCTACGCGCCCTCCCAGGCCCTGTGTCACAATACAATTTGCTATATCATGACCCAATGCAAACTGAAAATGGGCAGTAGCCCAGCCAACCTCCCCTGCACTTGCCTTTTTTTTTTTAATTTTTTCCACATACTGGAAGACCATAAAAAAAATGTTTTTTTTTCCTTTTCCAGTATTCATTATAATTTATTTTATTTATTTATTTATTTCCGAGTTTACACCTTATAAAACCTAAAAAAAACCATTTCTCCTCGACATTTTTTCTACATGTGTTATTCACCAAGCACGCAAGTCACCCTGACATACCACGCGCAGCGATTCTTCGAGATGCACACCATTAATCAAAATGCACAATGGATGCATGATCTAACCGTTCCCATCGGAGTCCTAGGTAAACCCATATACCTAACTACGAGTACTAGCTATAACTGGTATCGACATCGAGGCTATAATGCTCATTATACCTTAATGACAAAAGCTGGCGAGTCCCTCGAAGCCTAGGTATTCGTATACCTAAGCTCTACACCCACCGAGCTCCCAAGATAATCGTTTACCTTAGCTCTGATACCAAGCTGAGACACCCCAAATCCCGGGGTGTCTCATTGACCACCCATCAACCCGCGGAAAACCTATGTCTCATGTCATGAGACCCATACATGAGTAAAAAAAATAGCCACATTGGCCTACACATCATACTCATCAAAATACATCCAACTATATTGCAATAGTCAAGAGTTGATACATGGCTCTTATCTGAGCATATATTAAGATTTAAAATTTTAATACATGTCATCTAAAAAACATCAAACGGCAATCAAACTTTCTTCTAAAAATGTCGGCTTCTAATGAGCATCATCTTCCCCGAGCAATCCTTGTACTGAAATAATGATCCCTCGACGGGGTAAGCAATGCCTAGTAGTGAAAATCTCACATAAGTTTACTCCCACCTAAGTGAATATGCAATGATTCAACATAAACACACTCAAGCAAATACATGATCCTACTTGAATGCGTGCACGTCCACGTGCGAGTCCTCATGAGCTCCCTCGCACGTACACAAGCGAATGAAAGAAAAACATCGTTTTCAAAACAAAAGCTTTTGTTCTTGAAAACATCATCTGAAGTTTCGGTAAATATATTGAGCTAAATAGGGTGGTGCTGGATCATTTTTCCGAAGCAGTCATGGGTCAGCCTCAGAGATAGGCCCCATTGGACCACTCTCGAGGCGATTCTTGGAAGAAATCTTCCCTTAAGAATTCCTTTCACAACCATTTTTCCATTTTCATTTCTTTACGTACCATGTACTCACACCTAATTTTCCTAGGATTTGCCTGATTGCACATAAATGCATTATGCCATTTCCAAACAATTCATGTTAATATATAAATCATGTATGTACTTAACATAAATTTACCCACATGCATCATGTCATTCAATTCACATACTAATCACATCAAAATTAGCTCACTTGAGCTAATCACAATTATTTCAATGACACACACAATTATATTTGCTAATTCAACATCATGTTAACACATTTAATTATAGCCATTATAGCATTTCTTTCATAATTCAAACCATCGATTGATGATATTTTGCTTACAACACACATGGACATTTTCGGTCAGTGAGCAAATCGGGATTGTTTTTAGCAGTCCACACGGCGATGAGGTACGTTCGTAGGCGGCCCTCACGAGCATCGATTCCACAAAGTGGAACCGAAATCCATGGCTATTTTCGGCCCAAAAACACCAAAACCATAATTTATTGTATAAATTGTCACAAAAACCATCCAAACAGTCCCTAAACTATTCAAAATGGGTTCAAAATATTCCAACAATTCGGTCCCAAGTTTTGGAACGTCAAACTGACCTTCGCGGTCTGAATCGATCAGGTCGTTCTGAAAACAAAAACCCGAAAATAATCAGTAGGAGAAGGCCTACCTCTTGGAGTTGTCAAAACTCCACAAACCGGTGCCCACTTAAATAGCCCTCAGCGTGAGACAACTTTGCTAGTTGGCAGAAGAAGTCACGGTCCCGTAGAAATCTAGAGAGAAGTTGGAGCTTCTAAATTTGAAAACCCCCTTCATTGCACATTTGAGGTCCAAATGAGGAAGGGTGTCTTTTTTATTCCCATATGTCCTCTCATTTGCCACTTGTCAAGCCATCATTGGCTCTTTTAGTTCTTATCAGCAATCGCTGCTGACTTTTGCACCCGATTAGGAAATGCATGTCCATGTGGGTCCACCGCCTCTAAGCTTAAGTTGACTAAATCTGTACCTGACGTGGCGCGTTGTGAAGTAAACCGAAATGTCTTGGTATCACTTCACGGCTCGTTGCCTTGAAGCGTGCAAATTAGTATCTCGGAATTGACGAAAATCGGCGTGGTAAATTTAGATTTTGTGAGACAATTCCAACGGTGAAGTCAGTTTTGTCATCCAAGATCGAGAAAAATTTCGGATTTTGACCGAAATTACAATTTTGCCATTTTTCAGAAAATTAGATTTTCTCAGGGTTTCACATTTTCAATTTCTAAATATATTTTTAATATAATTTATATGGTAATTTATTATTTAAAAAATCTTGTATGAAAATTTATTGAATGCATTATGTAAATTACAATTTTAATATTGAATATATTTTTATTATCTTATTAATCCTATTTTAAATATTTACAATTTTCATTTTTTATTCTGCTCCTTTAAATGTTGTTTCAATCATTTTTTAATAAAAATGAAGATTGTACTAGTTTATAAATTAAATTAAATTTAATAACTAAATTATAAGTATATTTTAAATAATTTTATTACTTTAAACTAGTGTTAATAACAAAATAATGTTATTTTTAAAATAATTAACAAAAATTATATACTAATTTATTTCCCTAATATGATTATATCTTTAGCAAGATGGTGCAAACAAATATGATATTTCATTTATTATATGGTTGAGATACGAGACTTAAATGAAATTTATATTTATTAATATTCTAAATTAATTAATATATGATGATTGTTGTGAAAGTATTATAAAATGTGATATTAAGATAAATATATTTTCTTGTATATGAAAATAATAAGTATGGAAAGAGGAAGAGAACTAGATAAAGATGAATGAGAGAAGTCTTACTTTCTTGGGATACCTTTACAAAGGATGGTGAAGGCCTTTTTTATAGGCTTACAAAGATGGTTCAAATTACTCACCTTAATGGTGAGTTCCACAAATGAGGGTTAATGAAGGTTCATTTATATAAGATGAATGTAAGTGTAATTCATGAATGTAAGTGTAGTTGTCATCCACTCATATAAATGCTTCAATTTATAACGCTCTCACAGCGAATGACCATGAATTAAGAATCTACTTTCATTAAAACGCTGTAGTAAAATCCAATAGGATAAAACCTAGCGAAGGAAAAAGTGTACAATAATCATATGATGTTGTTGATTGCTTACAGTCTGTTAGGACTACCTCATTAAAAACCTTGCCAGTAAAACTTAGTGGGACAAAACCTGGACGAAGGGAAAAAGTGTGATGTACACTAACAACTTGTCATAAGCATGCTCCCCCTTATGTCAATATCTTTAAGTTGGCGCATTCCAATCTTATGTATTAGCTTCTTAAATGTTGAGCTTGGCAATGACTTCGTGAATAAGTCTGCTAGATTATCACTTGAGCATGTTTGTTGAACATCAATTTCACCACTCTTTTGGAGTTCATGTGTATAAAAGAACTTTGGAGAAATATGTTTAGTTCTATCTCCTTTGATATAACTTCCTTTGATTTGTGCAATGCATGCAACATTATCTTCAAATAATGTTGTCGGGTTGTCTTTGATAGAGGGGAGTCCACATGATTCTTGGATATGTTGAATCATCGATCTTAGCCATATGCATTCACGACTTGCTTCGTGGTGTTATAATATCTTAATTGGCCAGATGATGTGGTCACCATTGTTTGCTTAAAGGATCTCCATGAGATAGCAATTCATTACAATTAAACACATTCCTTGTTTGTGATTTGGCCTTAAGTGAATCTGAAAGGTATCCTGCATTAGCATATCCAAATAATTGCTGCTTTGATTCCTTTGAGTAAAATAGACTCATATCAGTTGTTCCTTGGAGGTAATGCAAAATATGTTTGATACCATTCCAATGTCTTTGGGTTCTAACGGAACTATACCTGACTAATAAATTGACAAGAAAAGCAATATCTGGGCAAGTATAGTTAGCAAGATACATAAGTGCACCAATGGTACTAAGATATGATACTTCAGAACCAAGTAATTCTTCACCCTTTTCACAAGGATGAAATGGGTCCTTTTTCACGTTAAGTGAACGGACAATCATTGGCGAACTTAAAGGGTGTGCTTTATCCAAATAAAAACATTTTAAAATTTTCTTAATATATGCCAATTGATAAACTAAAACTCCAATAGGGAAATGCTGGATCTGTAGGTCGAGACAAAATTTTGTTTTCCTAAGATCTTTCATTTCAAATATTTTTCTGTTCTTATGAGCTCTTCAAGAGTCCTAATAAGATTTAGATCATCAACATACACAGCAATAATTGTAAATCCGGTTTATGATTTCTTAATAAAAATACATGGGCATATAGGGTTGTTTGCATACCCTTATTTCAATAAATATTCACTGAAGCGATTGAACCACATACATTCGAATTCTTCAATCCATATAGAGATTGTTGTAATTTGATTGAACACGTATTATGAGGCTTTGTATTATTTTCTTCATGCAATTTAAATCCTTCAGGGATTTTCATATATATGTCATTATCTATGGATCCATATAGATAAGTTGTGATAACATCCATGAGACGGATATCCAGTCCTTTAGAGACTGCCAAGCTTATTAGAAAACGGAAAGTGATTGCGTCCATGATAGAAGAATATGTTTCCTCATAGTCAATACCAGGTCTCTGCGAGAAACCTTGTGCTACTAATCACACTTTATATCTTATGATCTCATTATTTTCATTGCGCTTTCGTACAAATACCCATTTATACCCAACAGGCTTTACACCTTTAGGTGTTTGGACTATAGGTCTAAAAACGTCTCGTTTCATTAACGAGTTTAATTTTACCTGCATAGCTTCTTTCCATTTTGGCCAATCATTTCTATTTTGACATTCTTCCACATTTTGTGGTTCAGGATCGTCATCAATTCTTTTGATGTAAAATATTATTGATAATAACTTCATTTCGATTGTATTTTTCTCTATTGTGCACATAATTTATTGAGATCTCATAATTTTCATGTACCTGTGCCTCTTAAAAGGTTAATTCTTTATTTCGAATCTCTTTAGGGGTCTTTTGTTCAATATATGTCTCTACAAGGGCCTCTTGTTCACCAAATACCTCTACAGGGGCCTTTTGTTTATCAAATGCCTCTACAAAGGTCTTTTGCTTATCATGTACCTCTTAAAGGGTATAAATTCTCATTTGTGTTCTCCTCTTCCGGAAAGTTATATATTTTGAGCAAATAGGTATTCCACACTTCAAGCGTATTTTAGACTTATTTGCTAATTGTCCTTCAGGGACATTAATCCATGTTGGAGCATTTGCAGCCGGGATATGTGACTTTGTCACTTTCTTTGTATCAATAAAAGCATCTAGTAATTGATTTGCAATATTTTTCAAATGAATGATCCTTTGAACTTCCAGTTCACATTGATTTGTACAAGGATCAAAATGAGACATTGTAGATGAATTACAAGTAATTTCTCGTCGTTCTTTGAACTGACTTTTCTCCCCCTAATGGAGGAAAAACACTCTCATTAAAATGACAATCCGTAAAGCGGACTGTAAAAACATCTTCTGTTAAGGGTTCAAGATATCTTATGATAAACAGATAATCAAAACCTACATAAATCCCAACCCATTTTGATACATTGTGGGGGTGCAATTGGTACATGGACTGCACAACCAAAAACTCGTAAGTGGGAAATATTTGGTTGTTTACCCAGTACAAGTTGTGAAGGAGTATTCATGATAGATGTTGGTCTAATTCTTATTAGACTTGCAACATGCATAACAGCATGTCCCCAGGAAGATGTTGGTAATTTGGTCTTCATGAGTAGTAGTTAGCCTTTATTTAATTGAAGGCGATTTGATCAAAGACTCAGCTAAACCATTTTGGGTATGAACACTAAGCAACATGATGCTCAATATTTATCCCGATTGTTATCAGTGATCATTTGAGAGTTTGTAGTGATTTTCCAGCATTATCAAGTCTTATTGTCTTGATTGGATGATTAGAGAATTATGCTCTTACTTTGATCATTTGTGCAAGGAACCTAGCAAATGCAACATTTCTTGTGGAAAGACATACGCTGACCATCATAGAGGCATCTATTAAGACCATAAAATAACGAAAAGGTCCACATGGTGGATGAATAGGTCCACATATGTCCCTATGTATTTTTTCTAAAAAAAATTGGTGATTCAAACATGATTTTATTAAATGATGGTCTGACTATTAACTTACCTTCTAAACAAGGGTCACAAGAAAATTTGTTGGGCAAAAGAATCTTCTGGTTCTTTAATGGATGCCCATGTGATTATTCTATGATTCGCTAGATCCAGGGTGACCTAGCCTGTTATGCCAAAGAGTAAAAATCTTTGGGTCATTGAACTTCTGGTTCATTATAGCATATAACTCAATTGACTTTATGGTCGTATGATATAACCCATAAGAGAATGCCGGGAGCATTTTTGCAACAATCTTTTTCCCATAAATTATAGAGGTAATATATAAACTTTCTTTATTACCTTTATTCATAGTTTCAATATGATATCAATTTTTGCGGATATCTTTAAAACTAAGCAAATTTCTTGTTTTGTCTCACCATTATTTCACTTTTGGTTGGGGAATGGGTATTTCCTTTTGAAAGGGTTAGAATGATGATTATTATAGTGTCGGGAATTTATGCCCACAACCACGACCACGACTATGTCCACGACCACGTCCACACCCATGGGTTTGGGACAATATCACATTCACTTCAGTGAATGGTTCAAATCTAGTTGAACGAGACTAGTGATTTTTCATCAAAAGCTCATTATTTTGTTCAACTACTAGAAGACATTGATGAGAATCAAAGCCTGAGCGATCCATGTTGCTCCACCCCAAAGAGAATTGGTCCTTTTCGAGTCCTCAGCGCATCAATGACAATGCATACAAGCTAGATTTTCCCAATGAGTGTGGACCAAAGCAGAGTCCCATTGGGCCCCTTATGTGCAGAGCCAGGACTAAAGAGATTCAAAGAAGGCCTTCATGTTTTAATTGAGATGCCCGTGGAGATAAGCTCGTGTGTTCAAACCCTAAAAGAGTATAGATGGTCCACATCATCAAATTAAATCCGGACTTAGACTAAAAGCCAAGGCGTTTTTTGACTTGTTGATTTGCTTCTATTTTGGAGCTGATTTGCTGCAGATTTGGTGTTGATTTGCTGCTATTTTGGAGCTGATTTGGTGCTGATTTGCTGCTATTTTGGAGCTTATTTGGTGCTGATTTGTTCGTGATTTGCTGCTGATTTTGTTCCTGATTTGTTGTTATTTTGGTGCTGATTTGCTGTGGATTTATTCAAATTACGTGATTTGATTCTCAAGCCTTAGCCTAGAATTATCTAGTTTCCTTTTTGCTTCCCCTCGCCGGACATTTTAGTGTGTTAAGTTTGGAAAAAAGAGTATATTAGTTTCCTTTCTTGTTTTTAGCCAAATATTTACTTTCCTTGTGGCGAATATTTAGTTTCTATTCTTCATATTTTTGGGCCCTATTTAAAGGCTTGTTATCCTATTTTACTAAGTTTTAAGCATTAATAAAATTGAGAGTTTAAATTCTATTTGGTTCCTTAAAAGAACTATTTGAACTTATCAGTTATTTTGTGGCGTTCATCAAGACTTATCAATCGGATCCATTCTTTTGATTGCGGCGTCATAGCATACCAGGTTCTTTTGCTTCCATATAAGCAGCGGGTCAAGGGTCATCCATCCCAGCGAGCACTAGGCGGTTCCTTCCATTAATTCGATCACGGGTCTCCTCACGAGTTGACGGGTTCAAATCATTTTGGTATCGAACGCGAGGTTCTATTTTACGAGTTTGCCTATCTTTGTGTGTATTATTTCTTTGTCCAAACCATCTTAGTCACCACTTTCCTCCATTCCTTCTATATTTTGTTCAACCCCAATTTCATTCATAATCTATTATCTACTCCATCCCAAGTCCGATTTTCTTCATTCTTGATCGGATATAATTTTTTTATTGTTTCCTTTTTTATTCAACCGTCCATCCCAAAGTTACAAAAAAAAAAAGCATAAAAAAAAAGGAAAGTAAAATAAAGGAATAGATCTGGTTGGAAAAAAAAAGGTTGGAAAAATAAATCCGGAAAAAAAAAGTTGAAAAAAAAAAGCCAGGGAAAAAAAAAGCATAATTATTTTTTTTTAAGTATATTATCATTCAAGTTGTTGGAAATCAAGTCCCACCATAGTATAAAACAAAAAAGTCGGTGAAAAAAACTGAGAAATTTTTGGTGTCATATTTTGTTACCTTAAGTAAAAGACTTGAATATTAGTTGGCGCCACTGACACATCCTTTGGTAGGAGTTTGATTGAATTTGCGGAAAAAAATCGATTTGTTTATTAGTTCTAAAAGAACTAAAAGAGAAATTCTGAGGAAAAAAGGCAAGAGTGGTCAGATTTAGAGAGAGAAAAAAAAAGTAAATATATTGTGTGAAAACACGGGTAAAGACAGTGAATCATTCTTTGAGTGCAAACATGTGTGAGGGAGTGATTTGTGAGGAGTCCTATTTTATTATTTTCTTTTTTTTTAGCTTGTTTTACAACAATATGTCAAGCGACAAGCGCATCAAAGTATGGCGGAGGTGATGAAGTTCATTATGGAGGCCTTAACTAGTGAAGTAAGAGATATTTAAGGCTGAATTGGAACAATTCCATGGGAGGTGGAGCAAAGCTTGACGACCACTAAACCCTCCAGCAAGGCATAGAAGGGAGAGGCTACCAAGAAGAGGGGTGCATGTAGAAGAAGACGAATATGACGGGAATGGTTTTGAGGATGAGAATGATCATGATTCGTCTGTTTGTGATAGGAGGTATGGGGGGAGACATCGAGAAGCTAGGAATCAGGAAGATAATAATTTAAGAAACATTAAAATGAAGATTCCATCTTTCCAAGGAAAGAATACCCCCGAGGCATATCTTGAGTGGGAGAGGAAGGTGGAGTTGGTTTTTGATTGTCACAATTATTTCAAAAATAAGAAGGTGAAACTTGTTGCCATAGGGTTCTCGAACTATGCAATAGTTTGGTGGGACCAACTAGTTTTTAATATGAGACGGAATAGGGAGGCAGTTGTGGAAACATGGGAAGATATGAAGAGGGTGAGGCGAAAGAGATTTGTTTCAACTTACTACTACCGGGAGTTGTCTGACAAATTCTGAAGCACGAGCGAGGCAATCGTAGTGTAAAGGAGTATTATAAGGAGATGAAGGTTGCAATAACTAGAGCAAATATTGAAGAAGATCGAGAGGCTACAATGGCGAGGTTTTTGGTAGGTTTAAACATGCAAATTCAAAATGTGGTGGAATTGCAACATTACGTAGAGTTGGAGAATATGGTGCATATGGTACATCAAGATCGAGAATCAAGTCAAGGAGGGATAGTACCCGGCCTGCGTTACGAACCTAGTCGATTTCATCTACTTGGAAATCAAATCAATTGAGGAAGGAAGAGAAGCCACCCAACACCAAACCTAAAACAGAACTAAAACAAGAGGGGACCAGCCAAGGATATCAAGGTAAACCCCATTCTTTCACTACTCGGAATCATGATATTATGTGTTTTAAATGCCAAGGCAATGGTGTATAGCAGAGCGATGTCGAACAAAGAGTCATGGTGATGCGGGACAATGGTGATATTGAAACAGATAATGAGTTGGGTTGTGATTCTATGCCATCCTTAGAGGATGTCGATGATGAGGAGTATGTTGTCCAAGGAGAGCTAATGGTGGCCAGGAGGGCCTTAAGTGTGCAATCTAAGGAAGATGACCCGAGATGCAGCAGGGGAATAAACATTTTTCACACTAGGTGCCATGCCCAAAACGAGTATGTAGTGATCATTGATGGGGGAAGTTGCACTAATGTCGCTAGCACAACCATGGTGGAGAAACTAGAAATGCAAACAATTCCAATGCAAGCTGGGCACTTGTTAGGAAGACCATGGCAATTTGATAGGAAAGTTAAGCATTACGGCTTCACCAATAAGTACTCGTTCGTGCACAACCAACGGATCGTCACTCTTGTTCCTTTAACACCAAGTCAAGTTTATGAGATCAAGTGAGGTTGCAAAAAGAGAGTGAACAAAAGAAAAATAGTGAAAAAGAGAGTGAACAAAACAAAAAGAGTGAACAAAAGGAAAAGTGTGAAAAAGAGAGTGAGCAAAAGAAAGAGAGTGACAAAAAGCAAGTGACTAAAAATTTGAGAGAAAATGAGAGAAAAACCAATTTCTATGCAAGGGCAAGTGAGGTTAAGAGAGCATTGTTCTTAAACAAGCCTATGATTGTACTTGCAGCTTACGAAAGCACTTTTTAATACTAACCAACTTGGCCTTCAGCACACTAGTTCTATTTATCTCTTTGCGGGAGTGAAGATGTCTTTCCCGAGGAAATTCAGGGTTACTCCTATCAGGGATCGAGACATCAAATTTATTTTGTCCACAGTTAACCACCATTACGAATCAACCCACTTATAGGAATTAATCCGAGGAGACAAAGGAACTCCAAAAGCAAGTTGGTGAATTGATGGAAAAGGGATATGTGAGAGAGAGCTTGAGTCCATGCGGCGTTCCTGTGATTTTAGTTCACAACATTATGGTTAAGGTCGAGGCCCAATCCTTTCGAGGAAGGGAGATAGTGAGAATCAAAGCACAAAGGCAATCCATGTTATTGCTCCCTAAGGGCGATGGTCCTTTTCAAGTCCTTGAGCGCATCAATGACAATGCATACAAGCTAGATTTTCCCAATGAGTGTGGACCCGCTAGAAGTCCCACGAGCCAGGACTAAGAGATTCAAAGAAGCCCTTCATGTTTTAATCTGAGTGCCCACGTGGAATAAGCTCGTGTGTTCAACCCCAAAAAGGAAACATAGATGGTCCACATCATCAAATTAAATCGGACTTGGACTAAAAGCCAAGGCGTTTTTTGACTTGTTGATTTGCTTCTATTTTGGAGCTGATTTGCTATAGATTTGGTGTTGATTTGCTGTTATTTTGGAGCTGATTTGCTGCAGATTTGGTATTGATTTGCTGCTATTTTGGAGCTGATTTAGTGCTGATTTGTTCCTGATTTGCTGCTATTTTAGAGCTTATTTGGTGCTGATTTGTTCCTGATTTGCTGCTGATTTTGTTCCTGATTTGCTATTATTTTGTCTTTGATTCTTTGTGGATTTGTCTGATTACGTGATTTGATTCTCAAGCCTTAGCCTAAATTATCTAGTTTCCTTTTTTTGCTTCTCCTCATAGGACATTTTTAGTGTGTTACTTTAGGAAAAAGTATGTTAGTTTCCTTTCTTGTTTTTGGCCAAATATTTACTTTCCTTGTGGCCGAATATTTAGTTTCTATTCTTCATATTTTTGGGCCTATTTAAAGGCTTGTTATCCCTACATTCTAAAAGTTTTAAGCATTAATAAAATTGAGAGTTTAAATTTCTCTTTGGTTCTTAAAAGAACTCTTTGAACTTATCGGTTATTCCGTGGCGTTCATCAAGACTTATCAATCGGATCTCCATCACCAATTATGGCATCCTCACATACCAAGGTTTTTGCTTCCATATAAGCAACGGGTCAAGGTCATCCATCCAAGCCGACACTAGAGCAGTTCTTCCGAGCTAATTCGATCATAGGTCTCCTCACAAGTTGACAGGGTTCGTATCAGACATGATATTAACTTTGAATATTTAGTAAATCTCACAGCTCTCTATATTCTTTGTTCATGAGCACATTAGAGCCTGAAAGCGTTAATGAGCGATTTTCTAGCATGTATTCATCCATGATTTTCTTCGCATAGCTTCAATCACCGGGCTTATTTTAAATAAAGTGGAGTTAGACTCACTAATTGTTTTTAAAATCTTACCTGGCCTCAAGTACATCCGAGTCATATTGAGCTTTTGGTAAAATCATCGTTTTTTGGTGGTCAAATCTATCCTTCAAGTTATTCTATAGAGTGAAAGGATCTTTTACAGTGAGATACTCATTTTCAAATCCTATGGAGATGATGTTCAAGGAAAATTAGTGCATTTGCACAGTCTTGTTAGGACTCTTCATTTCCTTTTTTCATTGTTTCTCCAAGATAATAATTCATTTCTAAAATGTTAAATGTCATAAACTTGAGTTTTTTTGACATTATTGACAAACTTTTGATGTACGACAAAATAATAAGAATAAAATCTATTACAAATTGCTAACAATAATATAGCTTTTTGTTTCTAATCAAATCAAATATTGATATTTATGCAAACTTAAAATAACCTTTAAGTTTAGAGATTAAATAATACCTTGAGCAAGCTGTTATTGATAACGTGTTGTGAAAGTATTATAAAATGTGATATTAAGATAAATATATTCTCTTGTATATGAAAATAATAAGTATGGAACGAGAAAGATGAATGAGAGAAGTCTTACTTTCTTGAAATACTTTTACAAAGAATGGTGAATGCCTTTTTTATAGGCTTACAAAGATGATTCAAATTACTCACCTTAATGGTGAGTTATGAAGTTCCATAAATGGGAGTTAATGAAGGTTCATTTATATAAGATGAATGTAAGTATGGTTATTCGTCACCTATATAATTTTTTGGTATTTTTTAAGGTTTTGGTCCGCAATATGGGTTAGGCTGACAACCCGTTTTAGCCCCACAGCCTGAATGAGCTAGCCCGCCAAACCGTGGAGTGATCTAAAGGGATGGTCAGACCACCAAAACGATTCAACCAAACGATAATCATGCGAACCGGATAATCTTATTTTGATCGTGTATATAACTGCATCTTAGTTTTTATTTTTCGTGACTTAAAGAGGTTGAGAAGCATCAAGCAAGGCAAAATAAATAGCTTTCCAGCTAGAGAAATAGACATACCACCTGGCAGTGTTCCCTTTCTTTTTCAATTAAAAAAAATGCAATAGTTACACATTCCTATAAATATTTATAATGTTAAATAAAATATTTTTATATATTATAAATAATAAATAAATATATATATATATATATATATATATATATATATATATATATATATATATATATATATATATATATATATATATATATATATATATATATATATATATATATATCTTTACTAATTTATACTAATTTCACTAATTTTTTACACATTTATACTAATTTTTATAATATTAATATTTATAATTATTTTAATAATTTATAAATTATATATTTATGATATCATGATTAAGCGCAAAAAAAATAAAATTATAATGCCTTCAAAATGACTAATCTAACTTCAAACCTAGATTCGACTATTATTATTATTATTTTTTTTTGCCAACATGCATTTCCACAAAAAAGAGTCATTAGGTTTTATTTCTTGTTTTCTTTTTAATTTTTAAAAAAATAAACAAAAATAAATGACAATTATAAGGTAAAATTGTGTTTCATCGCTTTGATTTGAAAATAATTACAAAAAAAAGCATAAAAATTGTAAAATACATGATTTAGTATGATTTCATAGAAAATAATTATGTTTCAGATATGGTAATACTAAATATTACTTTAATAATTAATACTACCATCTTAATATCTAGGTACTATCATAATGAAAAGTGTGAGTAGTACCTATAGTATGTCAAAAAGTACTACCTAGAGTAATCTGAAATGCACAAACGTAATTATGTTATAAGAAATTGTACTGAACCATATATTTTGCATTTTTATGCATTTTTTGTAATTATTCCTAAATCAATGGGTTAAAACTAGAGCTGGGAATACAGGTCAATCCAGCTCTAATGGGCCGCAAGTCATTAGGCCATAATTTTATTCGGGTCAATGTTTGGTCCTTCGGCCCGCTACCTATTGACCAAAGAATAGTAAAAACATTAAAAATAAATTTACAAATTTTAATTATTTTATAAAATGATTTTTTAAATGTATAATTTGTTTTATGTTGTTAAAAGACTATATAAATAAAATATTTTAATTTTTTTTAATATTATCTTATTTTTAATTAATTTTCATATAAGTAGGCTTTTATTTTATTAAAATTATTGAAATCACTGTGACAACTATTATTTAAATATTATTTTTATATTTTCAATAATAAAAAAGAAACATTTACTTTTCATAACTAGAAAATTAACTACTTTAAAAACACATTAAAAAACATCTGTAATTATTAAAATATAAAACTGTATTGTAAGACATTATATAACAGTTTTCAAGTTAATGTAAATTATTTTTATAATCATTTTAAAAAATATTAATAAAAATGGGTTTATAGAAAGTGTTTGGAAGACATTTGAAAAATAATATTAAAAATAGTTTTAACACATAAATCTTATATAAAACATCATTTTAGGGATTGAAAATAAAATTTTGTTGAAAGAGTAGTTTTGAAATAAATTTTAAAAAAATATTATTTAGAGTTTTATACAAACAAATTTTATTTGATTTTTAACATATTTTTATGTTTTAAATTTATATTTGAAGTTAATAATTTAAAAATATATAATAAAAAAATTCGAGTTAAGTGAGCTAAGCAGGCCAGCTTGACCCTAACCCTAATGGGCAAACAACCAAATCAAGTCGGGCCATTAGACCCTAGTTTTATTTGGGCCATAAAAATTGAAGCCAATCCTCGCCAAAATTACGGGCCAGTGGTGACACATATCGACTCTATTTTGATTAAACAAAAAGGACCTCTAGAATTTCAAGTAGGGGACTTGATCTTATTGAAATTAGCTTAACAAATCTAGAAGAAGATCGGTAGCAAGACGGGGTAGATAGCTCTCATTATGAATAATGATAGCATCCTTGAGGTATTTCAGAGTAGATGTAGGAAATGGCCCAGCTCGGCCCATTTTGGCTTGACCCATTCGGGGCCACGAGGTGTATAAGGTCGGGCAATTCATTTCACTTATTTATTCAAGAGCTAATGTGTAAGGCAGAAAATTCTAATTTTTAAAAAAAGGAGTAAATAGTAATTTCGGTCAAAACCCAAAATTTTTCTAGATCTCGGATGATGGCTTGAGACTTCAATGTTGGAATCGTCTCGCGAAATCTGCTTCTACGTCGAAGATTTTGTCGGGTCGAGACAATTGGAATTTCACGTTTTCAAGGCATCGGGTGGCTAAGGTGTCTTATGGCTTGGCTTATGAGAGACATGTGATGTGACAAAGTCACCTATTACATGTACCCATGTGACACATGTTGCATTATTAGTGAGATGATGGAGATGAATGAGCCCCAGATTAAGCCATGTGTCAAAAATCAAAACTAAATGACAAAATGGGGATTTAGTGAAAAGAGTAAGTGAATAAGACAAAAGAAGAAAAATCTTCTTCTTCTCCAATGGAACAAAAAACGTGTAGTAGGTGTGGAGACTGGTTTTAGAGCGAGAAAATGTGACTTCTCTCTAGATTTCCCGGCGTTCGGACCGTTGGTTCTCGTCGGAGCAAAAAGCAAAGTTGTTCCTCTGCGGCAAGGGCTGCAGCGTGGGCCGCCGTTTGTGAAGTTCAATAAATCAAGAGGTAAGGGATCTTTTCCTACTTTGTTTATTCTTTGGCTAAGAGCCATTTATGGATAATGGATTTGTTAAGGCACGAGAAGGCCGTGTTATCGATCTCAAAATCTTTGAGCGAGTGAAGAAATCCTACTTGGGTGAGTACGTGAGCGATCTTAGGCAGAGAGGTTTCCCTTGTTCCGCGTGATTTTTTGTGTTGTTAGATGATTCAAAATGAATTGTTTGATTTGTTAATTAGCCTATGTGAGCTAATTTTGGTGTTATTGTTGTAAATTGAATAACATGATTTATGTGAGTTAATTGTGTTAATATATTAGCATAATGCATTCCATATGCACTGGGGCACCCTAGAACGATAGATGTGAGTGCATGACATGAAAATGATTGACAAGTGAAAATGATTGTGAAAGGAATTTCAAGGAAGATTTTCCGAAGAATTGCTTTGGAGAGTTGTCCAACAGTTCATCTTAGAGGCGGACCCATGACTGTTTCGAAGAATTACCCAACAATTCACCTCGGAGGGTTGTCTAATATATTTACCGAAACTCAGTAGTGTGTTTTCAAGAACAAAAAGCCTTTGTTTTGAAAACTGTATTTTGCTTGCATTTGACTTAGGCATCTGTGAGGGAGTCGGTGAGGACTCGAGAAATAGGATTGGGCATGTAGACATTCAAGTAAGATCATGTATTTGCTTGAGTGTGATTACTTGCCATGACATTCGAACTTAGGTGGGGAGTAACCCATGTAGGAAATTATCACTACTGGGTTTTGCTCACCCTGTCGAGGGATCATTATTTCGGTGAGGGGTGTACGGGGAGGACATCGCTCTAGAGGCCGCTTTTAGAAAAAGCCCGGTTGTGGCTTTGATATTCATTTTATTATAACATGTATTAAAACTTTAAATTTTGATATATGTTTTTGATTAAAATATTGTAATAACTCTTGAACTATTATATAGTTGATGTATTCTTGATAGTATTGATGTATAGAACAGTATTTGATTTTCTTCGTATCACATGTCTCATGATGTGAGACCACGAGATGTCCATGTGAGTTGACGGATGTTGATAGACGGCTTGGGATTTGGGGCGTCACATAATGTTTGGCTAGCCCAGCCCGATCTTATATGGGTCGTGGGTCAAAACGAGCCAATACAAATCAAAATAGTAAAAATATTAAATTAATACCATAATTTTCTAAATATTTTATAAAATAAAAGTTTGTTTAAAATACTTATAATATGCTTTTATATGTGTTGTTAAAACACTATATAATAAATTATTTTAATTATCCATCATGCCTAATTCAAGTGGTAGAGTAAATATGCAAGGGCATAAGGAGGGGGAGGTCTTAGGTTCGAGGCCCGAGTGAAAGCAGGTTTACTATAATGTAACTAAAGTGTTTAGCTATCAAAAATAAATAAATCATTTTTTTAATATTGTTTTATTTTATTTTATTTATTAAAACAATTGAAATATATGATAAATATTATTTTTCTTTAAATAATATTTTCAATAATAAAAAAACATATATATTTCATAACTAGAAAATTAACTACTTTAAAAAATATTTACAAAAATAAGTATAATTATGAAAAATAAAATATTATATATAATATTTATTTTTTAAATGTAACTAAAAATTATTTTTATAATTCATTTTCAAAAATAATAATTAATATAGGTTTTTATAAGAGTGTGCTTGAAATATATTTAAAAAACAATAGTAAAAAATAGTTTTAATGTATAAATATTATCTAAAACCATCAAATTTTTTTTAGAGATTGAAAATAAAACTTTGTTGAATATTAATTTCTGAAAAATATTATTTGATTTTATAAAATATTTGTTGGATTTTTGATATGTTTTTATGTTTTTAATTTATATTTTAAGTTAATAAAAAAGTATTAAAAAAAAATCGGGCCAAGCGTGCTAACCCTTCCCAAGCCCGCATGGGCCGCAAGCCAATTCGAACCTAGCCATTAGACCCGTGTTTTTTTTGGGCTACTAAAATCTACATTTGACGCACTAAAATTTCACATCAATATGGGTCGACCCATCGAGCCGAGCCCATATTCCTAGCTATATTTCAAAGGGTGGATCAAGTAGCTTATATGTTCGAAAATAAGGGGTGGTCTTCATTCAATTTAGGCTTTATGATCCTCTAATCATAATTACTGAGTTGGTCTTAGGTAATTAGAATTAAACCATTTAAGAGAATATAACCAGATCCATATGAATGATTCGCTATTACAAGAAGACATTTTTCTAATTTTATTCCTTCTTTTTCTATTTATATTTATTATTGGCATGTTGGAATAATATATTTGGTGATTGTACTCTCCTTCAAAACGCTTTTTAGTAGTGCTTCAACTAATATTTTGTTATAATTACCATAATATATTTTTATTTACTTGTAACTTTATTTTCCTTTTCTTTTGAGCAAGTCATACTTTATCAGTTTTATTGGAAAATAGAAAGTGATGATGCATTTTTCAAGCTGAATTGAAATTTGGAGCGTATTGGGGTCGTTGGGTGGGAGGGATGTTTGCTGTTGAGGTGCAGTCCGCTAGCCGGAGTGTGGCGCTGCGGCACGGTCCCCGAATCGAACCCTCCTCTGAGATGAAAGAAAGGGGCGGCGGGGGCCGCCGTGGCAGCTCAGATACCTAAGTCGGTTTCTTCCCGAGAAAAAAGATAGGCGCCCAGAGGGGCGAATGTCGTGTTGGCGTATGTTTGCGTGCCTTTCACGATGGGGTGACCTTATATTTATAGTATATGTTTTTCCAGTTGGATGGTGAATAAGTTCTTTCCCATTGGATGGGTATTACCCCACTTTATCGGTATTGGATTCGATGAGGATATAGAAAATAGGTTATTTGGGATGTCTTCTTCTTATTGGGGGGATCCGACTTGATCACATGATGGCTTTGATATATCGTGAATTATCTTTCTTTCCTTCTTTGGTGAGATTTAGTTTTGATTTGAAGGATAAGAGCGTTATTAGGGATTATTACATTTTATCATGGAAAGATTCAGTTTGGTTTGTGGGCGTGGGCTTTCCAAGCCTACCCTGTTATCATCCTTTGGGATAAGCGTTTGGGCTCTCATTTGGGTTAGCGGTAGGGACACGGGTGTTCGTTAGGTGACTCTTTTTCTTGGAAGCGGCAGAGTGGGCCTGTGAGCCTTATTTTCAAACCCCATGGGTTGCCCCGACCGCGGTAATGCGATTGTGCGTGGGCGGGGCTGTAGCATTTCTCGCATCGGTGCGATTTCACGTCAATACGCTTTCGGGTGGGTTAGTTGTTAGGGCTTGGTCGCGAATCATATGTCTTGTGATAATGATGGCTAATAACTTGGTTTGCGGCTAAATTGCCACCGCACACCAGTTTCCTTTGTTTCTTCACTTGGACATCCTCTGTCTTATGTGCCTCTGATCCTGAGACATTTTCTTTGCCTTTAGCGAGTTCGGACTTCCCTCTCCCTTAGTCTTCTGTCTGAACCTTTTTGCGCAGAGTCTTTTTATGCCGTCTTTCTTGGGATAGCTTTTCTATTGTATTCCTGGGTTCGCTGCTTCTTTATCTCCTTGGTCTCTTTTCGAGCGATACGACGAGGCGCTAAGGTTAGGTTGGCCAAGTTTTGTTTTTATCACTTGCTTCCATCATGGGTCCGGGTCGCTCTTCTTCTCTGCTTTGTGTGGTGGCTTTCTCGATTGTTACCGGTTAGGCGGACTGGCGGCGTCTCCGACCGTTCGGTCGGGGTTGAACTCCGAGATACCACGAGCCCCGCACTTCCTTAGACGAGGTAAGGAGGAGAGTAGACTGATTAAGTATCCTGAAGTCGGAATACCTAAATCCGCCCGTTCAGCATGCTTTAGTTATGGGGGCCTAGCAAGGTCGAGTCAACCGTATGGGGCCCTTTTGTCGGAGGCGTTCAGACCTCCTTTTGGCGTTTGAGTTTGGTCTCGATGTTTGACTGCTATGGTTTTACGTACTAAGATGGTATGTTTCTTTGAGTTGGCCTTAAATGGTCTTCGCTTCCCTGCTGCGTCCCTTCATAAAGGGGTTTTGCGGCCACTTCAATGTCTGTCCTTCTCAGCTTTAAGCCCGATGGCTGCAGGGCATTTGGTTGGTCTATTGGTTTTCTTTAGGGATCTCGAGCGAATTGTCCACTAGTATATTGCATTCCTTTATCTTTTTGTCGCGAAGGGAAACCTCCAGGGCTTCCTATTTTTCCAGCGTTAGGCGCTCCTCACGGTGATTTCCGATCTTCCCTCTTCCCTTGAGTTGGAGTAACGTTACTTCTTTGTCGATGGTCGCGGTGGGAATATGACCCCTCGGCAAGGGCGACCTCTGGCAGGCGTTCGGAGGCTTGAACCACCAGGAGAATCTATGTAGTGGCTTTGTTTTGATATGATTTTTGTGAGGTTATTGATATTTCTAATTCTTCATCGTCCACGTGCCTCTCAGGTGCTCGACCGACCTCGACCCAGATAGAACCATAGTCACGGGGCGAATTTGAGTGCCTGCGGCTCTATGCGAGGCGGTCGTCGGATATTCATGGCCCCTCGAGTTCGAGGGTGAGCCAGCTCTCTTTGTTCACGAGATCTTGACTCCTCCCCCTTTATGAAAGTCTCTCCACGGGCCCCTTTCTTGTGGCTTGCAAGGGAGAGCTTTTGGCTCGGTTGGAGACGCTGTCTCGAAAGCCCAGGAGCGTGAAACGGAAAGCCCTGGACTCCGCTAAGAAAGACCGGTCGGCTTCGGTCAAGGTTCCGAAATTGGGGGCATCTTCCTCTTCTCCGGCTAAGGATCCTAAAGTTTTGAGTCTGCAATCCCGTTCTGGGTCCGCTGCGAAGGCGAAAGGTTCCTCGGGAAGGGCCGTTGAGCAACCGTTGGCGGTCATGCCCATCTAGCATGCGGAACCGCTGCTTGCGAGTGTTAGGCCACGTAGGTGGAGGTTGAAGAGGGAAGGACTCGAGGCCCCGGTGGAGATGGCGACTCCTTGCTTCTCAATGCGAACTTGTAACAGTGCAGTCTACGTCCATTCTTGAGTTCGATCTCGAGTGAAGCGTTGCCGTTGGCTTGAGGCTTTGGCTCGCATCCTCCCGAAATTCGCCTGTAAGTTCCAAAATTTTGTCGTGTCTGATTTCAATCCCAGTTGAGTGTTGATTTTGTGTTAGGTACTAACTTTGCGTTGGATGTGGTAGGTGGCTACCCATTTGAAGAGTATGGCCAAGAAGAGTAAACTAATGAGCCATGCCAAAGCTGCGGTTATAAGCGAGTGGCTTCTTACATTACAATGGTGCATTTCTGCGGGGTCGGGTGCAATGTATGACCGAGGAGGTAGTGAAGCTCAAATCTGATTTGAAGCACACCACGTCGGCATGTGCTCGGGCCGAGGGTAGTGAAGATGAGGCCCGAAACAGCTTGAGAGCAACCGAAGGTGAGTTTCGGGAGGTTCGGGATGAGTTGCGAGCTCGCATGGTAGCTTTGCTAGAGGTTAGGGGCGGGTACAGTCGCCTAATATGAACTCGGATGGTTAGGGATGAGCTTCTCACATCCAAGGCGAAGACTCTGAAGTCTGGAAGAACTCGTGCGGCCAATGATGATCTGGCGATAAGATAGTGCTGTGAATGGGCTGGTAAGTGAGGCTTCCGAGGCTGTTAGCTCAATGGAACTCCTGACTGAGGAATGCCGCGGACTGCGTGGGGATCTTCATCAACAAGTGACTCTGGTTGCTCAACGGGATGAAATTATAGGCAAGTTGAGGGATGAGGCCTGTACTCAATGGGCTTCTGAGTGGCTCGCCTTTCAAAGAAAAGCTGCTAATGTCTATCCAGGCTTGGATTTCAATTTTGACATACCTAATAGTAATGAGGAGGCTAGAGGTCCCGCAGCTCTGTGACTACTACGGCCAGGGTACCCCTGCTTTGACCCGCCCTCTCTTCACACGTCTGCTCCTCCTTCGATGCCTAATCTCACATTGCGTCTTCGCTTTGCTGATGTGGAGACTTTTATACTTTTCTTTATATATATATACATATATATATTTGTTGGGCTGGGCCGAAGGCGTATCTTAGCCTTCCTTAATAAATATTCATTTTTACCACTTGTGTCTCCTATTTAGTGCATTTAGCATTGTTGCATGGTCGAATTAATTTCTTGGTTTGCATAGCTGAGTTGACCGTTTGAAATTTGGGCAACTCTTGGGAATGCGTTTGCGATTGATGCCGGTAGAGCTTCTGAAACTACAGATCTTTGAAACTGAGTCAGTAGGCTTGTTAATTTAAAGCGACTTAAGGTAACACGTCTGAGTTGGGTGGCTGAGGCTCTTCCTAGCGAGGCTGAGGTGGGTTCGCCCAGAAGCTGAATGGCCTGGGCTAAAGCGCCTCTTAGGCTGCATGGCTGTGCGAGTAGTCGAGCCACGTCGATTACGGTTCTTGGGCTCCGGGCGGCGGGGCGGAGTGGTGACGTCACGAGCTGGATTGACTTTTGAGTAACACGTCACGGTTGGGTAAAATTTGAGCTCTTCGTGGGCTGGTGGGATCGTGGATGAATGGCTGGGCTAGATTCGACTCATAGGCTGCATGGCCTATCACCCAGTGAATCCCGGGCGCTCGCCGTGGCTGGCAGACTCGGTAGGCCAAGTGGGGTACGAGCGTTTAAGCTGAATTGACTCTTGAGTAACACGTCCTAAGTTGGGTGGCTGAGCTCTTCTAAATGAAATTTGGTGAACAAGTGGTGAATGGCCTGAGCTAAAAGCGACTCCATTCATATTTGTCTCGAGTAGTGAGCTCGTCATTCTAAGGCTAACAGACTCCGGCGGTAGAGTGGGCTGAGCATTACAATTTGAATTAATCATAACCAAGTAACACGATCCTTAGTTAGATTGGATAGGCCCTTCTCGCGAAAGTGTGATTGGAGCTCGTGAGGTGAATGGCTGAGCCGTGACTCCTAGGCTACATGGCACGTGCGGAGTAGTCAGGCTCGATCATTACGGTGGTGGGCTCAGGACGCGAGGCCCGAGTGGCGATATAGCTGGTGATATGACTAATGGGCTGCATGGCTGTGCGGAGTGGTCGAAGCTCGTCAAAGTGAATCACGGGCTCACGGGCCTTTGGCCAGTGTGTATCTTTGGCGATCGACTCCTAGTGTTGCATGGCTGTGTAGAGTAGTCAAGCTCCTCAAAGTGAGCTACTAGGCTCCGGGCGTTGAGGTCGAGTGGGTGATATCTTTGACGATCGACTCACAAGGCTGCATGCTTTGTGAGTAGTCGAGCTCATCAAGTGAACTGCCGGGCTCCGGTATTTCCCCGAGGCCTAGTAGGCGATATGGCACCGAGCTGATCGACTCTAAGGCTGCGTGGCACTGTGTAGGTAGTCGGGCTTGTCAAAGTGAGCTATTGGGCTCCGGGCGTTGAGGCCGAGTGGCGATATACTGGTGATCGGCTCTAGGCTCGTGGCTGTCGCGGAGTGAGTCGAGCTCGTCAAAGTGAGCTCTTTGGGCTCAGGGCTCACGGGCAGTGGTGATATAGCTGGTGATCGACTCCTAGGCGCATGGCACGTGCGGAGTGGTCGGGCTCGTCAAAGTGAGCTACTAGGCCGGTATTTGAGGCCAGGGTGTGATATCTTTGGTGATTTGACTCTAGGGCTGCGTGGCTGTGCGGTGATCTATCTCGTCAAAGTGAGCTCTTGCCCGGGCTCACGGCGTGAGGCCTTGTTGGCGATCGGCTGAGCTGATCGACTCATAATTTGCATGGCTGTCGCAGATGGTGGCTCGTTAAAGTGAGCTCTTGTCCGGTATTTGTTAGTAGGCGATATAACTGGTGATCGACTCTGGGGCTGCGTGGCTGTCTTGAGTGGTCAGGCTCGTCAAAGTGAGCTACTAGGCTCCGGGAGCGGCCGTGGCGATATAAGCGCGGCGATCGACTCTTCGGTGCTGCGTGGCTGTCTGCGAGTGGTCGGTACGTCGTGAGCCTCTCTTGGAGCTCCGGGCGCGGGTAGAGTGGTGTTATAACTGGTGATCGACTCCTAAATTTGATGGCGTGTGCCCAGTGGTCGAGCTAAATCAAGTGACTCTTGGGCTCCGGCGAGGCTAAGTGGCGATATAGCTGGCGGGCGTCGACTCCTGGGTGCATGGCATGTGCAGAGTAGTCAAGCTCGTTAAAGTGAGATATTGGGCTCCGGCGAGTAGGAGTGGCGATATAACTGAGTTGATCGACTCCTAGGCTGCACTGGCCTATGCGAGTGGTCGGAGCTCGTCAAAGTGAGCCTCTTTGGGCTGAGGGCGAGTGGCGATATAGCTGGCGATCGACTCTTAAGGCTGCGTGGCACAATGAAGAGTAGTCGAGCTCGTCGAAGTGAAATTTCTTGGGCTCAGGGCCGCCCGAGGCCTTGTTGGCGATCTCTGAGGTTTCCACGCCTTTTCGGGGATCGTTCTGCATCTTTCTTTGGAGACCTCTCTCGGTCGCTCTGTCTCTTTGGGCTCCGTCCTCGTCGCTTGTCAGTCCCGCTTCTTTCTTTAGGGGTTGAGGAGCTTTCCTTTTGGATATGAGGAGCTGTACGCCATTGATATACTTCTGCCTTTGCGAGCCCCTCGGCCATGTGCTTGCTTGAGGTTCTTGAGATGATGGAAACATCGGATCTTTTGGCGCACTAAACCCGGCAATGAATGCGGTGATCGCGAATTTTCGCATCGGTATGTCTATCTTTATAGACCTTCGGCGTTGAACCTCTACGTAGGACTTGGACTTTCTGCGAGCGCCTTGCTTGTGATCGATAGATAGTAACTTCGGCTTTCTATATGTTACGCTGTTGATGGGAGGCGAGCGCAGTAGATAGTTCTGAATGAGAGAGAGAGATTGATGAAGCGGAAGCACATTCAAACAGGCCAAAGAGTTGGGCCTTTTAGTGTGTGCGAAAGCTACTGCATGCATACGCGGGGTCTGATACCCATGCAACACCATTTGGTTTTTGTAAGTATTGAGGTGGTCGACGGGATCTCTGACACCATCGAATGCTTCCACCTATGACGTTGAATTTTCTTGGAAGGAAGTGGGCACCTCGGGCGTAACGGTGACTCGGTCACATTTGCCAAGGTGTCCATGGTGTCAAGGGCGCGTCCTCTTACAACTTCCTTCACACGGCTGAGCTCTTGCTGGAGGCTCTTGAACCTCTGCTCCCATGATTGCTCTCTCGTCCCTTGTTAAGGGTGGCGTAGTCTTTGTTCCCGACATGCCCCCCGGGTGTTGCTTCGTTGCCCTCCTCTCCAGGGGCTACATGTGGTCCGTGCCCCCGGGCTTGGCTATGCATACATTTCGGCTCCACCGGGGAGTGCGAGATTGTATTTTATCCTTCATGAGGGAATGTCATGGCCTTCTTGAGTGCATCGGCGCCTCCAGTGGTCGTCGCATATGCAGTGAGTTGTTACAACTCTTACATCGGGCGTTGATTGAGGTGGTAGTGCCTCCGCTCGTCCGTGTTGGCTGCATTGTTTCGCGGCGCGGAGTGGTATGCAATATCGCTGGCGAGATCTGCATCCTTGATGGATTAGGCGTTGCTCCTTGTGTTTGAGTTGATACCATTAATGCTTGGTAATGGTGCTGTTGTAAAGGCCCATGCGTTCCATGAAGCGGCGTAGTGATGATGCCTTTTTCCATGGGTAGAATTTGGGCGTATTGGGGTCGTTGGGCCGAATGAGATTTGTGATGGGCTGGTCCGTTGGCTCGGAGTGTGGCACTCTTGGCTTGCGATCTCACGAATCGGGCCCTCCTCTTGCAAAGACAAGAAAGAAAGAGTGGCGGGGGCTTCGCGTAGCGCTCAGATGCTGAGTCGGAGTTTCTTTACGAGGAGAAAGATGGGCTACTTAGAAGGGCTATTAATGTTGCGTGTGTTTACGTGCTTTCCACCGATGGGAGTGACCTTGTATTTATATTATATGTTTTGAGTTGGATGGTGAATAAATTCTTTTCCCATTGGATGGGTATTACTTGCCTTGCTCCGTTAGATTCGGTAAAATGAAAAGTATAGAAAGAAGCGGTTTATTTGGGATAATCTTCGCCCCTTATTGGGGGGATCGGCTTGATACGCATGATGGTACATTATATCGTTAATTATCTTTCTTTCGCTTCTTGGTGAGATTTAGTTTGATTTGAAGGATAAGACATTATTAGGATTATTCTATTTTCCATATTGAAAAGTTCGGTTTGGTTTTGTGGGCCGTGGGCTTTCCCAATTCTACTTTGTTATCATCCTTTGGGATAAGCGGATTGGGCTCTCATTTTGGGTTAGCGCTAGGGACTTGGGTGTTTCGTTGGGCTGGCCTCTTTCTTGGGCCTGGCGAGTGGGCCTGTGAGCCTTATTTTTCAAACCCTATCAGAAAGAATATCTTGACAGTTGCCAATAAATTAAATAATAAATAATTAAAATTTCACAAGTACTTTGCGTTTGCATTCCTTTGGTAATAAGAAAGAGCTATAAACCATGAATGTTCTAGCTAAAGAGCAATATCATCGTTATTAAATGAAAACATATATAAGTGATACAAAAGAATTGAGAAACTCAGCTGAAAATTGAAGCAAATATGATATAAAAAAACTGGCGACTCTAAAACAAACTTAAAGTTCCAATGAGGCTAACAAAAATACTGAGGGAATGAAGTTGGTTTTTCAGTAACTCTTTGTAAATTTTAAACATTTTCAATTAAACAATAGAAGGATGTAATAAAGAGCAAGGGTAGAAATATGTGCACTTGGTTTTATAGGGGTTTGGTACACTCTTGTCTATAGTGATGGAACCAGGATTTTACTTTAGTGAGGGCAACCTCATAGTAAAAATAATAATATTCAATAAACTACAAATACAAAAAAGTCATTGATAGATAATATAGCAATTGAATACATGTAACAACTGTTGTAGACGAGTTTTCATATTTTGAAAGTGTTGCATAATAGTTTCATTGTCAATGATATTAAATTTATATTTTTCTACATACATAAGCAAGTGATCATTCATCCATTGATATCATTCAATTTACGTAGCCAAATTTTTTATAATATTTATAGCGAGGAAAATGCTCCTTAGGTTTGATCAAAGCCAATGTAATAAGCAAATAAACAAGTGGATACACAATGTTTTTTTTTGTCTTAACCATCTTTTGTGCAAGATCACTCATTCCTCTTAAATCAGAAAATTCACTACTAGAACTCATACCTATGATGTATGCCTCGGAGTTGGTCATTAGTATCATCAACCTATTGGATAAAATCTTTGTGAATAAAAGCCGAGGCAAGGTTGATTAATTTTTCTTGTCAAAATCAACAAATAAATCATAAGGATTTGGACAAGGGACACAAAGACACAACTCAGTGTTTACCTTAGTGAAGTAACTATTAAGATCTTGAAGTTGCACATCTATAACCTCATAGAACAACTCTACTCGATAATGATGCACATTTGTAACTTCATGAGCTTTACATCGTGGTCTCCCTCGAGTTAGAAATGTATCATTCATACTTGGAATATCAATGTTATGTTTTTCACAAAAATAAGACATTTGATCAAATAAAGAACTCCAACCATTGTCTCTCATCATTTGCAACTGTTGATTGCATTTTTTAACCAAAGTCAGGGCATTAACAATATCTTGATCCTTCCTCTGTAATGCTTGTGACTTCAATTGTAATTCCCAATATAGTTCTCATCAAATGTAAACTAACAAGTTAGTTACTTCATATCTTTGCTCATAATTTGAACAATACTCCACAATAATCTCAAGTATTTCAATCACATATGAGAACATATTAAACAATTTGAGTAAAGTACCATAATGTGTATCACAAGCATTTGAACGTCCTCCACAATAATCTCAAGTATTTCAATTGCAGATGAGAACATATTAATTAATTTGAGTAAAGTATCATAATGTAGAACATAGCGCGTGTATCCACAAGCATGTTTAAAGTGGTTTCTTAGTTTTAACCTTATCCATTAGAAAGCTTACCATGTTTAAGATATTCAATAACCAGCGCAACACTTCATGAGATATAACGATGTTTTGGATGAGCACCAACAACATTAACCACATTTTGTAATTACAGCGAATAGAAAGCAATTTGAATATGATTGTACCGCATCCACAAATAGGGTTGTTCTAAATCAATCCCCAGACCGGATTGAATGAGAGCAGGGAACCGATGGGTCTCTGGTTCCAAAAAAAAAAAAATCAGGTTTCGGTCTTTTCTAAAACGAAAAAAAATGGATCCAATTTTTTTTAAAAAAATTTTATTTTAGAATTAGGGTAAAATTTTATGTTATACTTATATTTTTATACAATATAATCAAATTTAAAAGTCATTTATTATTTATTTACAATTAGATAATTGTTTATCTTTATTTATAAATAGATAATTTATTATCATTTATATACGATAGATAATTCATTATTATATATTTACTTAATAAATAATTCATCATCCAAACCTATTTATAAATAGAAAGTAAATTATTATTTAGTACAAATAAGATAATTCATATTGAATTTGCATGCTTATTACGGATCGTTAATATAATCCTTATAAAGAAATAAAGGAAGATAATTTAGGGAAAAAAAACTAGTATACTAGTCGATCAGTCGAACTCGGTAGTGCGGTATTCGAGTCTTAGATTGCGTGGTTCCGGTTACAGTGGTCCTCGGTTTGGACCAATGAATAACCCTAGTCACAAGAGCTAACTAAAGTTGTCAAGCAAAACAATGAACATAAAAAAGGCACTTCCATTATTTTTCACAGTACGTGTCTTAAGACCTATGAGAGAGGATATCTCGTAGGCACGATCACCCCGTCAACGAGAATTCATTAATAGACTGAATAATAATCCCTCTAGGCAATAATCCATCAAATGTAGCAAGGGGAGACAAAACCCTAGTTTTCACAAAAAGTAATTTCACAAGTTATTTAGATTTAGTTTTAATTTTATACATTAATTAGAAATTCATTAAGAGTTTAAGTCCAGATAATATCATAGGGCCAATTCCAATAGTCAACGCACTTCTCCCTGTGGATCAATATCCGTACTTAGGTACACTCTATTATTTGATATAACGCATGCACTTGCGCACATAGGTACTTTACCTAGTTTATACAAGTCACACATCACGCTTTTGCACTATCAAGTTTTTGGCGTCGTTGCTGAGGAGAAGATTTTGTGTTGATATTGACAATAGTGCAATTAGATATTACTCTGGATTTTTTTTTCTCTTTCTTTTCATTTCATTTTGTCTATATAAGTGCTTGTAATTTGGTCTCTGCGTTTGTGCATGTGATTACAGTGAAGGTTATTGTGAATGTATTCGAAGACGGGATCAAGTTGAACTACTTTTGTTTGATCTTGAACCAGAAAGAACCTTACGATTCTGCGAGAGAACAAGAGAAACATCAAAAATCTAGCAACCATGCAAAACAATGGAGCGAATCGGAACCAAGAACAAAAGCGAGCATAAAGAGTGCAATGGGAATAATAGTAGGAATTATGCGCCGGGCCGTTTTTATACAGCAGATGATCAGTTCATGTCGCTAGAAGAGTTAAGCCTTATCGCTGCGGTTATTGGTCTGCTATCGAAGACCACCGTTCGAGCCAAACAACTACGACCTAAAGGCAATAACGCGGATGCTTGAACATTTTGTTCCGCGGTTGTAAGTGAGAATCGAATATGCATCTAGCTTGACTTCATTGGAAGTGCGACCGCGTCGAAGTCTGATGGGGTGATAGAAGCGCTGTTTGAGATTGTTTTAAAACCAACAGGTGATAGAGCTAAACATTGGTTGAAGAAATTACATTGCCGGATTCGATACTTCATGGACGACTTGGTGCAAAAGTTCGACAAAGTTCTTCCGTCTGAGAAAGATTACATAGCTGGTGCGAGATCAAATGCTTTTAGGCAATGGAAGGAGAGAACTTAGCTAAAGCATGGGAGGCTATGAATTATTGGAGGTGTCGATTACTACCCCAAAAAAGTGTTGTTTTGTGCCATGTTTATTACGGGTTTGAGCACTTTTGTGTGATGACGTCAAGCCGAATTAACCCGGTTGGCACATTAAAGGTGCAGCTTTGCTACTAATCACGTATGTGGGAAAATTTTGCTTAGTTTTCCTGAAGCTATTCATGCGAATTGATTAAGTCGGCTACATACGAAGAAGTCGAGTTGAATTAATGCATGCGAGTTTAGAAACGAGGAAGAAGAGAGGAGCGAGAAGAGGGCCTTGCAGGAAATCTCGCGGGGCTGCAAAAATTTCCCTTGATGACTACAAATTTTCGCGACCTCGAAAACATCTACTTTTTGACCTCCGGTTTTGACCCTTTTTGAGCCATTTTGTAATTTTCTTGAATTGCCCTTCATGTAATAGTGGGCAGTTCATACATTTTTGTAATTTTGGTTATTTTGGGCAGTATATAAGCCCCAACAAGACTCTGTAAAAGGGGATCTTAACTTCTTAATCATGAATACATTTTTCTGAGCGGGAACTTTCCTTCCTCTTTCATTTTCTCTCATTTTTCCTCACTTTCTCTCATTTTCTCAACTGCCAAGCACCCTCTGAGGATGACAACTCGGAGAATGAGTGGCTAAACCCCCTTCATCCTTGAAAAGGAAGGTTACTGGGGGAGGGTTCCAAGGATTCTGAGGTTTCTCATAGCTTCAACGCAAGTATTTATTGTCATTTATGTGTCTCCTTCCAACCTCAAGTTCAAATCCCTTAGATGCATCTTGAATGGCCTGTACTTGGAAATATTTTAGGGTTCAGTGGATGGTTATTGTTAGATCCACTGAGATTCATTAGTTGCCATTTATTAGTTACTGTAAGGTGGGTTAAGGAGATAGGTTTTCACTACCTGAGACCATTGATGCTCAATAAAGGCCATCTTTCAAAAGGAAAATTATTAGGGGTCCATTTTTTATAGCCAAATGAAGATCCGGTTCGAGAAATGACTATAGGTCATCCTCCCCAATGCGAGGAAAAGGGCTCGAGAACCTCTCAGCTACCTTAAGGACCTAAACCCAGTAGCCTGATGCTTCAAGAAGCCTTCTTTTACATTTTACTTCATTTCATTTTCAGTTTTTGACCATCAAACCCCCCTGTTTTTACAAAATCCCAAAATCCAAAACAAATTCACCATTTTGAACATCACTGCAAGTCATTTACACGAAGAAAACCCATCCTTGTGTTCGACCCTAGAGCCACTATACTTTAGTAGCAATGCTACGACAATAGGAGGAAATAGGTATAAATTTTGTTGATTCCGTAAACCCTTAGTGCCATGAAATCAAATGGCGTCGTTGCCGAGGATGGTGCCTTAGTGCAAGTGATGAACTGTTGTACACTTGTGATCCTCATCACAAGTATTGGTGAACTTTCATCTTTTTCAATTTTCCTAGAAGTTCACTGCTAGATTAATTCGATTATTTTGGTAGCTTTGTTTTTGTTTCTTGTTGGTGTTATGTGTTTTTCATATAGGAGTTTATGTTCCAGTGGGATAGGAATACAACAGGTAGATTAGAAAGAATTAGTGTGACGCCCCAAAACCCGGGAGTCCGTTGACAACCCGTCAACCCGCGAAATACTCGTGGATGTCGGGTAACCCGACACCACTCATGAAAATCGGGCAGAGTCTCCTTTGTACAGGGAGCTCTACCCAAGGTACAAAACCTGTCCCAACAATTAACAATGACCACATAGGGTTCACATGCGAGTAAAATAATGGCCACTTGGGCCCTTGCATCAATATTCACAAAATGCATCAACTATCTACAATAATTCAAGAGTTAATAAATTACTCTTAATTCAACATATATTAAAATTTACAATTACTAATACATGTTTTACAAACGAATACCAAAGCCACAATCCGGCTTTCTTCTAAAGCGTGACCTCTAGTGAGCGTCGTCCTCCTATACACTCCCTGTACCTGAAATAGTGATCCCTCTACAGTGTGAGCAAAGCCTAGTAGTGATAATTTCCTACGTGGGTTACTCTCCACCTAAGTGCACATGTCATGGCAAACAATCATATCCAAGCAATTACATGAACCTACTCGAATGTCTACATGCCCAATCCCATGTCCCGAGTCCTCACCGACTCCCTCACATATGCCTAAGCCGAATGTGCGAGCACATCCAGCCAAAACAAAGCTTTTTGTTCTCGAAACTTACTACCGAGATCTCGTAAACATATTGACTACCCTCCGAGAGACCTATTGGATAACCTCCGAAACACCGCGCCCTCCGACAATCAGTTTGACAATCTCCCAACACGATTCCTGGAAATCTTTCACAAAATTCCTTCACAACATTTCATTTTTGTTTTCTTTCATGTCATGCACTCACTCCTAATATTCTAGGGTGCCTCAGTGTGAATATGGAATGCATTATGCCAATCCCAACAAACTCATGCTAATATATTCACATGCATGTATTAACACAATTAATTCCCATAATTCATATTATTCGATTCTCAATCAATAACACCAAAATTAGTTCACATGGGCTAATTTCCAAACACAAGCAATTCATTTTGAATCACTCAATATCATAAAAATTCACACCAAAATCACGTCGATTTGATCATTACGAACGCTGAAACCCCGTCGACATCGCTCATGGTTGGCCAACAACGGGATTTTCTCCACTTGGCTCAAATGTTTCGGCACCTAAAACATGGCTAATCCAAGCCTCGGAACATCCCCAACCATTTACATGGCTCTTAGCCAAAGAATAACACAAGTAGGAAAAGATCCCTACCTCTTGGAGTTATCAGAACTCCGCCAAATTGGTGTCCACACGTAGCCCTCGCCGTGTAGATCGACTTTGCTTCTGGCTCCGTCAAGAACCGACGGTCCGAACGGCCGGAAATCTGTAGAGAATGAGCTCTCTCTCTCTCTAAAACTCACAACCCGCACCTACTGCCGTTTCTACTGATTTGTGTCTCCAAAATGAAGAAGATAACTATTGCTATTTTGTCTTTATTCATTTAACATTTCCTAATTCCTTTATCAGGTCCCTTTCATCTTGATTTTGACACTTTGCACAATCTAAGCCATTCATCTCATCCTCTCACTAATCATGAAACATGTGTCACATGAGTACATGTAGTATGTGACTTTTGTCACATCACATGTCTCAAAACCGCTTTACCTAATAATACGACACCTAGTGCCTCGAAAAACGTGAAATTCCGAATGTCTGGGAAGTCGATGAAATTCGACGTGGTAGCTAGATTTCACGAGACGATTCCAACAATGAAGTCTGTTTCATCATTCGAGATCTAGAAAAATTCCGGATTTTTATCGAAATTACCATTTTGCCCTTTTTCAGAAAATTGGAATTTTCTCGGGTCTTACAGAGATGGTGTAGCCACTAAACTCCCCAACGTACCCTGATCCTGCTCGCTATACTGTAGCCCAAACTGTCCCACAGTCTCGAGCATCTTCCACTCCCGATAAGCTATACTAGCCAATGCTCCCCGTGACTTCCGATTGAGCGCATCAATCACCACATTTGCCTTACCAGGATGGTAATGCAAAGTGAAGTCATAATCCTCTAGGAACTCCATCCATCTGTGTTGCCTCATATCAGGTACCACGCGTGAAGATATACTTCATAATTTTGCGGGTCCGAAAGTACACCTCGAACTCCCTCGCCGTATAAGTAGCGGCGCCAGATCTTCAAAGATCACGGGCCGCCAACTCTATGTCGTGGTGTGGTAATTTTAAGTTCATGATTCTTCAACCGACGAGAACCATGTTACTACCCTCCCGACCGCATCAAAACACATCCCGCCTCTGCCCTCGAGGCATCACAATGCACTGTACTCTCGTCCCCGGTCCGGGGATCATCAAGATAAGAGCCGAGTAAAACCTCCTCTCTGCATCGCCTTCTCGCATTGGTCATCCTAATCAAACTTGACCTCCTTTTGGGTCAATCTCGTCATAGGTGTTGCCAATTAGGAGAAATCCTCAATGAATCTCTTGTAGTACCCAGCCAATCCCAAGAAACTACGTATCTCGAAGACTGACTTCGGCCTCTCCCAACTCATCATGGCCTCAACCTTCTCTAGGTCCATTGACAGATGCACCATGAATTTCATCGCCTAGGCCCATGCCCAAGCCCAGTACTGTGATACCTAAGCTCGATACAAAGTCGTGATTGACTTCAAAACCCGGGTTCCTGACAACTTCAATGCTGTATCACTGCGGGGTATCGCATATCTCAATACCACCATATCGCAGCCCCATTCACTTCGAGATCCGATTCATGCATGTATATTTTAGGAAAATATACAAATTGGTCAAACAATTCATAAGAGTTCGAGTTACAACTCTCTTATATACAAAATATTACATGTAAAAATCTTAGTTTTTTTTTTGACAAAGTTTTCTTAAAGCCACAGCCGCTTCTCTTTCTCACACCAAGGGTCTCGCATGAGGCAGCCGCTTGTACATAACCTGCACCTCAAAAGGGGTCCCACGAATTATAGGCTTGTGAATCAGAATGCTCTGACTATTCAATCGGAATCCTCGCACAAACCGAGGGGCCTTTCAAAGCCTAATGCCCTAAGCCAATCGGTCTGAGTCATTGACTTTCACTACCCGCCATGGGATGCAAAATGGATCATTCCCACAACCTAGGGCCTTTGAGTTTGAGTGTTCTGGGTGAAGTTTGAAGGAATTTAATGCCTGGTGCCCTTAACCAACCGGTGGGTGGGAGTCACCAATGGATCCCCGCACAAGATCACTCATCTAAACTCTTACACTAGTTCCTTATTTTTAGGTATTTTGGTATGAATAAAAAGGGTGCGTTTATCCTTTCTTCTTAGTTAGCTTCTTCCAAATAGGTGAGTCGAGCTTAAGCTCGGGGGTGCTAGGACCCTGCTATACATCAAGATCATGCTATCACCTACACTTAGTTTCTCGTAAAGGTCATCGCAGACTTCAGCGGTTGATTTGCTTCTTTGCTCACCATGCTTTCCCTTTGCCATGTTCCTTAGAAAGTTTAAGTTTAAGGATCCTAAATTTTGGTTGAAAAGGCAAATATTGCTAAATTGTGTTCATAGTGATTCATCCATTTGGAATCATGTTATCATATACTCATCTCATTATTTTATTTCATGTCATTTTCTTAATTTTTGTTTTGTTTTGAGTTCCGCTTCTCAAGCTCAAAGGGCAAGAATTTAAGTTTGGGGTGTAACAGTATCTTAAATACTCATTTTATCCCTATGCTTTAGTTAGTTTTTCAGTGTTTTTATGTTAAATAAGTGCCCTAATGCTCTAAAAGTTCACACTTATGATCAGGTCATCCATTTGTGGAATTGCGCAAAATTGTGGAAACTGCATGTGCAGGAGAGGCTACTGAATTTTGACGTTTTTAGACATCATATGAGCTCCTATCGGTGATCAAGCCATATATTGATGGATCTCTAAACTTCAATAGATTTTTAGGATACCAAGAACACCAAAATTGGAGTTCAAACAAAGAAGTTATGCAAGTTCCAAAACTTGAAGAAAATCAGCAAACATTGCAGCACCTTTAGCAAGAGAGGCTACTATATTTTGACGTTTTCAGACATCATATGAGCTCATATTTTATAAATCCATATATGGATGGATTCTACACTTCAAGAGCTTTCCCACGGTACTAAGAACACCCAAATCGGAGTTCATATGACAAAGTTATGGTCTTACGAAGTTGGAGCAAAAAATAGGACTGCAAGAACGTCGCGACGCTGCGTAAACAGCATCCCGACGTCACGACGCCGCTGCACGAAGTCGCGACTGCTCGGGTTCGGTTTTTGGTGGATTTGTTAGGCCCATTTTGAGCCCATAATGGAGGGCTTTTAAAGCTCAAAACCGGAGGGATCGAAAAAGGGGGAGGATTTGTGATAGATTTGAGAGCTTTTCAAGGGGAGAAGTTCTCTCTTAGGGGTGGGAACACTTAGGCAATACATCTTGGAAGTAAGCTTTGGTTAAGAAGGAGATCAAGAAAAGGAGATGACGCTTTCTACTAAAATCGCCATTCTCATCCTCTTTCTTGTTTCACTTTTGATGCTTTCTTTGACTTAGAGATGTTCTAGATTTATTTCTAGGTTTTTGTCAGAGCTTCCTTGCTACTGTAATGGATTAATGGTTAATTACGTTTTCATTCATTATATGGATTGATTTTATCTCGACTTGCTCTATCTCTGTATTTTTTTTTACATGGTAGTGTTTGGCCAACACTGGCGTGTTTTTGCTGGGAGTCTGAGATCGAGAGATGATGACCCCCAGGATACGTAGTGGACAGAGCAACACTCTCGTCAATCGACGACAGATATCCCTGCCTCCAAGTGTGGCATTAAGGGTTTAAACATTTAAGCATTTCGGAGTCCAGGGTTGAGGCAGAGATGCAATACACTTACTGGCGAGATAGGCAAATATATCTCGAGAGAGAATATCTTGTAGGCACGATCAACCCGTCAGCGTAAATCAATTAATATACTGAATGAATAATATATTTAGGTTAAAATTCATCGAGTGGAGGTGAAGTTGAAAACCTTAGTTTTCATAATTAATTGACGAAATTAATATAGGATTAGTTTTTCTTTTATTAATCGGAATTCATTACGATTTTAGGTCCAGATAATATTTAAAGCATAAAAGTCGTGCATCAACACACTTCTCCCCGTGATCGGGCTATCCGTACTTTAGGTACACTATATTATTTCGAGGCGACGCTGCACTTCGCGCATAGCGCACACATTTTACATGTCACGCTTTCTACTTATCAAGACAAGGTTAGATCACTTATTCCTTTGTACCATGATTGTTGTGTGATGTGATGGTGTGTTATGAATTGTAGAATCAGGTGCTTAGTGAATAAAGACATAGAAAAAAATGATGAGAAGAAATTTTTTATGAGGTTTTACAGCACGTAAAACAAAGATAAAAAAATAAAATATTTGAAATAAATATTTTTAGGTTTTACCGAAAGAATATTTCTTTGGTGGTTTTCCAAAGTATTTGAATGAGAGAAAAAATGATGTGAAAAAAAAAAAAAAAAATGCTCGTGGCTAAAGACTGACGTATATCGCCATTTGGAGTCACGATACAAGCGAATTGTATCGCGGACACAAAGAGTCATGGGTGCAGCAAGAAGGGCCATGACACGGCCAGCCACGCCACGATAATGACCATGGCAAGGTCGCGACACTCGCCAAGGGAGGCCACGACATCACGGGTCGGTCGCAAGGGCTTGGCGTAAAGCCCGCGCCGCCAGGCCTGTTTAGCGGCAGGTCGCTGGCGCCAACACGCTGTATCGCGACGTGAGGTGCAGCAAGGTCGCGCGATACCATCAGTGGACACGCCTACGCGACACGACCACGCGGCGCCACGACACGACGGGCCGGCCGACACCGGCGCTGCCGCGATGACCTTGGTGTGTCATGTGTCGCGACACAGTCAGCGCATACGCCGGGCCAGCCCTCGCGGACATGGCCGCTTCACAAGCCACGATGCAAGTGCTTAGGCAATAAGCCCACGACATTGAACAGCGCACACGCCGGCCTGGCGCCAGCACGCGGCCCGTGGCGCGCAGTTGGGTTCTCGTGTGGTGTGATTCGGGTGCACCCAACCTGCATTTGACTTAATGCAATCGCTCGGAAATATCGCTTGGGACACTATTCATGAACACCGCTCACTTGTTAATCGTCACATGTTTTCAAAATAAAATAAAAATTTTTAGAAAAAAAATTGTTTTTGTTTTGTTAAAAATGATTTAATGTGGAATTATTGTCTTGCACATTCTATGAATGCATGGACATAGTGTAAAGTGAACATTTTTGGTATGTAAATGTCTCGTGGCCGTGCTTACACCTTAGAGATGTCGCATCGCCTTGTGATCGAGTTGGGCTTAGAGGTTGAGGCCTCGGAGGAGCCCTTGTACGCGAGTTCTCCCAGGATTGCATGCAGGATATGATGATATGTCATGCCGTGAGTTGGGATCTCGGGATTCTTCTCATAGTGGACCTGAGGGTCATGGACATGTCAAACTTCGACGTCATCCTCGGATGGATCGGGTCGGGCCACCACAGAAATATCATCGATTATGAGCGCAGAAGGTTATCGCCACACTAGACGCGACTCGTGGTTGTATTTCAAGGACAAGATGATATTTTGCCCTGCACAAAGGTACGAGTCCAGTGTCGTGACAATACGGTCATTAGCAAGCTCCACCTTAGAGACGAGTGACCGTGACTTCAAATCTACTCCTCGAGAAGTTCCATGAGTGAGGATGTTTTTCGATGAGCCACCGATCGCTCCGTAGAGGCCAGGATCGCATCGCTTAATTCCCGGGTAATTTCTCTCATCTCTACGACCGCACAGATGCAAGTAATCGCTGAGTTGTGAACTCATAGTCTAGCTACAAGAGCTATTAGACAAGGGGTTCATTAGACCGAGCTCTTCACCATGGGGCGCTCCGGTTCTATTTGCAAAGAAGAAGGACAAAACCCTTCGAATGTGAATTGACTACCGACAGTTGAACAGGGTTACGATCAAGAATCTGGCACTCCACATCGAGGATTGATGACTTGTTTGATCACTGAGAGGAGCGTAGTCTATCTCCAAGATAGACCTTCTCAGACCGTTACCACCGCCTGAGGGTTAGGGAGACAGATGGGTCCCTAAGACAAATAAGCCAGACACGTTATGGGCACTTTTTGAGCTTACAAAGGATGCTTTTTGATCGGACACGCGCCTGCCGTATTCACGACCTCATGCATGTGGTATTCCAACCCTATCCGATCGCTTGTCGGTCTTTGTGGATGACATTTTGATCTACTCCCACTCAGAGAGGGAGCATGAGTATCACTTGAGGATTGTGTTACAATTGTTGAGAGACCATCAGTTGTACTCTAATTTTAGTAAGTGCGAAGCTTCGCTTTCATCGAGGCGAGATTTTCAGACACGTGGTGTTAGCATCAAGCGTGTCAGTAAACCTTGAGAAGGTCGAGGCCTTGATGAGTTGGGAGCCGGGCTTCATTTTCGAGATACGTAGTTTCTTGAATTGGCCGGGTACTATAGGAGATTCATTGAGATTTCTCCATTAGCGGTACTGACGAGATTGGACCTGCATGGAGGTCAAGTTCGACGGATGATCGATGCAGGGAGGCATTTCAGAGTCAAGAGGAGACTTACTTCAGCTCCTATCTTGATAGTCCCGGATAGGGGACAGGGGTACACAGTGTATTGTGATGCCTCGAGGACCGGACTTAGATGTGTTTTGATGCAGTCCGGGAGGGTAGTAGCTTATGGTTCCCGTTAGTTGAAGAATCATGAGCAGAATTACCCCACACACAACATGGAATTGGTAGTCGTAGTCTTTGCCTCAAGATCGGCGCCACTACTTATATGGTGAGGTCTGAGGTGTACCGTACTACAAAAAGTCTCAAGTATATCTTCACGCAATGACCTCAATATGAGGCAATGCATGGATGAAGTTCCTAGAATTATGACTCTTCACTTTGCATTACCACCTCGGGTAAGGCAAATGTGGTCAAGTGGATGCCAGCCTTAAAGTCACGGGAGCATCGCTAGTATAGCTTTCCCCGAGTGGCGGATGCCTCGAGACCGTGGGACATTAGGGGCTACGCATCGCGAGCACTCGTGGCACGCTGGGGGAGTTTAGTGGCTACACTATCACTACTGAAGAGAGTGATTGAGTCCTAGGGGCAAAGACGCGTAGATGTTGTCCATCGTGGACCGCACAGTACAAGTGACTACTACCGACACTCCACGCATGGTAGTCTTTGACAGGGGATGTAGTGGTTCCCTGGGGCTGACTGACGGAGAGAGGAGATTCTCGTGGAGTTTCATTGTTTCGATATGTTGTGCATCCGGGTGGCACGAAGATGTACCAGATCTCGTCGCCAAGACATCGAGCGAATAAAGAGACACGGGACTTTGCTCGACGATGTCTCATGTCAACAAAGTTAAGGCCAGGAAAGCACCGTGCCGCAGGCTACTTCATCCATCGAGGTGGCCGGCGGAAGTGGGAGCACGCCACAATGGATTTTGTGACCACTTGCCATGAACAATCGTAGAGACATGATGCCAGATGTGGGTGATAGTGGACCGCTCATGGTCGGCACATTTTCTAATCGTGCGGATGACCTCACAATCGGGAGAGATTTCGCAGGGTTTTACATTCGAGAGATAGTCCGCTACATGGAGTACCAAAGATCCATAGTGCTCTGATAGAGACCCGAGGTTTGACGATGCACTTTTTGGAAGAGTTTCCAAAAGGCGCCATGGGCAATACTCCACACCATGAGTACAAATTTTCCACCCACGTGCATTGCATATCACCGAGAGGACCATATAAGTGTTAGAGGACATGCTACAAAGCATGCATCCCGGATCATAAGGGTAGTTGGAAGAGCATTTAATTTTTAGTAGAATTCGCCTACAACAAATTATCAAAGCAGTATACGATGGAAACCATATGAGGGATCAGATGGGAGGCCATGCCGATCATCGACATGTGTTGGACCGAGGTGGGAGAGAACTCCATCACCGGGTCCGTGATCTTGAGCAGAGACACCTCCGAGAAGGTGAGCTGATACGACAACGCCTTCTCACGGCTCGCAGCCAGCGTAAGAGCTACAGCTTCACGTCGAATTCTTAGAGTTCGAGGTTGGAGATCACATCTTCTTTGAAGGTGATGCCCAAGCAGAGGGAGTGGTCGTTTAGCAAGCGTAGGAAGCTATCGCGAGGTTTATTAGGCCCTTCAGATATTCGAGAGGGTAGGCACTATAGCTTATCGGCTATTTTTACCGCCCAAAGATGTCGTCCACGTAGGTATTTCACACATCTCTTATGTCGCGAGGTACACCCAACCAAATACCATGCAATGGATCGGGAGAGATCGAGGCCGACACCGACGGACCTCTCGAGGAGGGACCGCAGCATTGTGGATAGCCGGGATCGTAGTTTTGCAACGCAAGACCGGAGTGTTAGTGAGGGTGCTATGCCACGACCGCGGGCGGGAGGAGTCAACGCGGGGAGCCGAGGACACGAGCGCGGCCACTAATCCCTTCTTATTTAGGGATGAAGGTACATGGTTTAGTCGTTTAATACTTAAATGACTAGTTTACATGCATGGTATAATGCACGTTGCATATGCATGTGAATTGAAGGGATTGTACAAAATTTCGGGACGAAATTCCTTTTAAGGAGGGAAGAATGTAAGACCCGAGAAAATTCCACCTAAAAAGGGTGAAAACAGCATTTCGGTCAAAATCCCGAAATTTTGTGAGATCCTTGATGATCTAAACAAACTTCACCGCTGGAATCGCTTCGCCAAATCTAGCTACCACGCCGACTTCACAAATCTCGGTACAATGGAATTTCACTTTTTCGAGGTCTGTGTGCGGGCAAGTAAAATCCACGTGAAAGACATGCTGACGCGACAAAGCTCACCTACTACATGTACTATGACACATGTTGCATGATTGGGCAGATGATGGAATGAATGGTTTAGATTAAGCCATGTCAAATAGTGAAAGGAATGGACATGATTAGAAATCGACTATTTAGATAAAGTTCTATACAATAATGAAAGGAATGGACATGATGGGAATTATTTGAAATGTTAAATGGTTACAAAGTTGAAATAGCGTCATATCTTCCATTTTTGAAGACCAAAATCGGGCAAACAGCTTGGGAGTTGTGGATTTAGAGAAAGCATGGTACCTCATTCTCTCTAGATTTGCGGCCGCTCGACTGGCCGGTTCAACTGAGCAAGAAGTAAAAGTCGATCTACGCGGCGAGGGCTGGCATGTAGACATCCGATTCGTGGAGTTCGATTAAATCAAGAGGTAGGATCTTTTCCGCCTTGTGTTATTTTGGCTAAGATCCATGTAATGAAGGTTGGGGATGTTTGAGTTTGATTAAATGCGTTTTCGCCTCAAAACATTTGAACGTAGTGGGAGAAAACTCACGTCGCAGTATGTCAGGAACAAGCAAGCCAACCCGAGGTTTCACCGTTCACCGAATAGTGACGTGATTTTTGGTGTGATTTTTATGATGTTGAGTGATTCAAAATGAATTGCTTGTATTTGTTAATTAGCCCATGTGAGCTAATTTTGGTGTTACTCGATTATGAATTCTTGCATAACATGATTTGCGTGATTAATTATGTTAGTATATACATGTTTTATATATATTAGCAATGAGTTTGTCGTGGATTGGCATCATGCATTCCATATGTACTGGGGCACCCTAGAATATTATGAGTGAGTGTATGACATGAAATTGAAAGAAAAGAAAAATGTTTGTAAAAGGAATTTCAAGGAAGATTTTCCGAAGAATTGCCTTTGAGAGTTGTCCAACGACATTTCTGATGAGTGACTACGACTGCTTTAGCGTTATCCAAAGAATTCGCCCGAGGGAGCCAGTCCAATATTTTACAAACTCGTAGCAAGTTTCGAGAACAGTGCCGTTTTGAAAAATTGGATATTTTACTCGCATTCCAAGTTTTGTGGGGTGGCATATGTGAGGAAGTCCGCAGACTGGACATGGGATTGGTCATGTAGACATTCGAGTAGGTTCATGTAATTGCTTGGATGTGATTGTTTGCCATGGCATGTGCACTTAGGTGGGGAGTAACCCACATAGGAAATTTTCACTACTAGGCTTTGCTCACCCTATCGAGGGATCACTATTTCAGGTACAAGGAGTGTATAAGAGGATGACGCTCACTAAAGGCCGAATTTAGAAGAAAGCCAGGTTGTGGCTTTAGTAGAGACTTTTGTATAACATGTATTAGAAATTGTACATTTTAATATGTTGAACAAAGGCAATTTAGAGTTAACTCTTGAACTATTGTATATAGTTGATGTATTTTGTGAGTATTGATGTAGGGGCCCAAGTGGCTATTATTTTACTCGCATGTGGACCTTGTGTGGTCATTGTTAATTGTTGGGACATGTTTTGTACCTTAGAGCTCCCGCATGCTGAGACTCGCCCGATTTTCATGAGTGGTGTCGGGTTACCCGACATCCACGAACATTTCGCAGGTTGACGGGTTATCAACGGACCCCTGGGTTTTGGGGCGTCACAACTCCAATCTATATGTCCAGTGAACCAAACTATGTTGTGTACTCTCAAAATGCACTGCCTTAAGTGCCGAAAAAATAATGCACTAAAGCCTGCTTTAGTGCATTGTTTACTGAATGATCGAATTTGTTGGGGAAAAAAAAAACTTACTATAAGAATGACAATGAACTTGAGTATTTATAGACTTCTTTAAGGGACTTTCCGACAATCACCATCCTAGCACAAATCACGAAAAGACACAACTCAAACGAAAATGACACTAACTCAAAATGAAAGTCCAAACATCACCTTTTCATGAACGGACACAACTCAAATTGAAAGTCCTAACAGCACCTTTTCAAGAGGGTCACTTGGGAGCCTATTTTCTCATTCATTTCTTACTCGATTTGAGCAAATGAATATACTACATTATTATCCTCACTGAGTAGAATATGAACCCACAAAATATTGTTCAAAATAGCAATCGGGTCCCACTATAATTTAGGCTCAAAGTCAACCAATAACTCAGTTTTTACACTTAAAAAACTGTTTCGGTCCAACAGACACATTGTTTGTAATTCTATCACTCAATGAACCAAAGAGAGAATTTGACAGAAAAGTTTTTTTTTTTTTTTTTTAAATTGATATCCAAAGAAAGTATGAAACTCCAAAATCAATATAGTCTAGAGATGATGATCAGACCAATGACTCGTCGTCTGCATGTTTTGAGAAAATGGAAAAAAAAATCATCAAAATCCTTAAATGGTATTTAAGCCTTTAATTGCATAACCGTTTAGACGTTTAATTTCATTCACTAAAAAGGAAAACTCCAGCATGGCATACTAACGGAGCTGCATGCATGGCTAAGCTTTACTTAGCCAGACCCACCAAGAAGACCCTTGAGCCTCTTCACTTCACCATCATCAAGAAAAGTGGTCTTCTCTATCAAGGCAAATTACTGCCAAACAGACCATAACTGAGGATCTGCAGGCCTGGGTTCGAGCTACTGAAGCTAACCCAAATAAGCGCCGGCTTCCGGCCAGTATTCACCTCAAAATGCAGCAGCCCTTGAGGGAAAACCATGATATCTCCCTCTTTCAGTTTCTTCAAGAATACAGATTATCCGAAGATATGAAAGCAGTAGTGACAGAGCCCTTGGCAATAAGCAGCGTCTCTGGAAGGTCGCGGCTGTGCATCGTGACGCCTCAAAGTCGCATCGTCCTAAGACGTATCGGTCGCCGTATCGGGCTCCATAAGCAAAATAAGATGATTAAAATATTTTAAAATTATTAAAAATATTATATAAATTATTAGAAAATAGATATGTACTAAGGAAGCTAAAATTTAATAAAAACAATTTTTTTTATATTTAACATTATTAAATAGTTAATGAAGCATTCGAAAGATATATGCTAATGTTAACAAAAGAAATTATTTTTATATCAAAACATAACAACTTTTTAACAAAATGTCACAAAATACATCAAACAATACCATGTTGAATGACGATACCAAAATCATCATCATTAGTCTCACGACGAAAGCATACAAATCAGACGATAATTTGCATATATATAGTGAGAATGTGATTGAAAGAATTGTTCATCACTTGAATGTGTTTTGCCGTGAGATGATCTCATTTAATTATTCTTATTTATGCTTGTTTTTACTAAATTATTAATTTTGAATTAATCTTTTATTTTAAGTGTTTAGAAATAAATAAAAATAATATTTGTATTTGTATTTTATATTGTATACAAAAATATGATTTATGGTTTTGTTAATTTATTAATCTTATTTTTATTTATAATATATTACCGTATTAATTTAATAATAATACAATTCGATTAATTATTCTTATTTATGCTTGTTTTTCATAAATTATTAATTTTGAATTAATCTTTTATTTATAAATTTGGTAAAATAAATTAAAATAATATTTTATTTGCATTTTATATTGTTCCCAAAAATTTGATTTTTATGGTTTTATTAATTTATTATTCTTATTTTATTTATAATATCATATGTTGAACTTAATTAGAAGGTAACAAAGCAATATATTTTTTTGCTTGGAAACAAGACAAAAATGGGGTTAGAAGGGTTTAGAGTAATTTATGGTGATAAAACGATGCAGCCAGTTTTTAGGGTCAGAATTATTTTTTTTAAATTCTATTTTTATGTTGGGGAAACAACGCCGTTTTGACTGGCAGTCCAAAACTACATTATTTTGGATCACCACACATACCTAAAATGATGTCGTTTGTTAGTGATTATTCAAAACGCACGCCGCTTTTGGTCGATAGCCCTAAACGACATCGCTTTATTTTAGCTGTAATAAACAATGAAACGATCGCCGCTTTATCTCCTACGTAGACAAAATGATGTCACTAAGGTTCAATGCCCAAATAGAGGAACTTGTTCCTCATTTCACCTTGCGCTAGGCGCAGGGGAGGGGACAAGGGAGGGGCCGTCATTGGTTTCGATTCGATCTCACCTGATGCTGAGCCGAAGCGCGACGACCGACAATTGAGGTTTTGGAGCGATTGCCGTAGCAGCCAGGCCGATGGACTGGTGACGTGACCGGTGGATTCTCGCGGAAGCGAGCCCGCCCGCCCCGAGATTCACCCAGCGACGGCGACGGCGAAGCCGGGCGATCGAGGTTTGCTTTCCCTCCTCTTCTTCCATTCTTCATTTCTTGAGATATTGATATCAAAATCTCAGATCTAGGAATTCTTCGTGCTCTTCCGTTTCTTCGCTTTTATTGATATTGTTTAGTTGTTGTGGTGAAATTGTCTTCACTGTTTTTTTGTTTTTCGTAATTAAATCCTCATAAAGGATAATTTTTTGAGATATTTTTGGTTCAGCTTTGTACCGAGATATTAGTTTTTGTCTTTCACCAGCTTACTGCTTCATTCAAGAATTCGCCAGTTGGCCGAAGTGGCCGAAGTTCGCCCAGTTTCAACTAACTCATTGAACGCCTCGCATCCAAATGGCTGCATCGGGGCAAAGTTGAAGGCCGAGTTGGTTATGAATCGATCGAGTCGTACCGGACTCGGCCGATTTTTTGCACCCTGGTGCATCGGAATCGCGCCGCCCCAGCCATGGACAGGCTGAGACCGTTTAGGCTTGGGAACTTATCAGCAAATTCTGTGTTTATGGAAGCTTTGATGGAGTTGGAGGTGTTTCCTGCCACGGCTAGGCCGGAATAGACGAAGTCATCGACTGTTACTTCTGCCGGCGGGTTGCAGGAGTATCCGGCCGGGCCCTGTGGGGATGTCAAGTCTGCCACACAGAAGTCTTGGACTGCTGAAGGAGAAGAAGACACAAGAAGGAAAGAAAAGAAGAGAAGAATGGGAAGCATTTTAAGTGGTCTGCAATGGCTGCGGTGATTAGGGATATGTAATAGTAGGGGGAGCTTTAGGTATAAATAGTAGTAGGGTTTGGTGCAGGACCTTTTGATTAAAAGGCCATTTGGAAAATCAAATTTTGGAATCGCCCCTATTTATCATTTTTTTTGTAGTGCCTTCATCAGATTTTGGCACTAGTTTAATAAAAATATTCTTATTGTTCTTTTGTAAAAATAGTTATTTCTTATCAAATGCATATGTGGATATATAAGACTATAAAGGACATTTTTTGTATAAAGAGGTTATTTTTCAAGAAAAACAATGAAAAGGATTAGTTTACAAATATTGAATTATTTGAGGTTATTTTAATCAAATATTTCTAAATGATAACCATTTGTTTCATGTTACGAAACCTTTAGTCCTGCATGGGTGAGCCCCATTTTCTTGGACAAATAAGAACATGAAATAGTTTTCCTGTGGAAAACTCTCCTCAAAAGGTGGTGATTCTTTTGGGCGTTTCCGATGTCAATTTGATGAGGTAATATGATTTAATAACTTAAAATAATTTAATTTTATAACTAAAAGCTAAAATAACTTTATTGAAAAATCAAAACTGATTAAATTTCATCTGAACCTCAAATGTATTTATAGTTCTGGTTTCTGCAACACACACACATTAAGATTTTTATAACTCATTTTTTTTGCTATAAACATCTTGTAGTCTTCGGTGAGCCAAATTTTTTTTTATTTTTTATTTTTTGACAAGAGAACATGAAATACTTTTCTTCAAAAGACCAACAATTGATAAGGACTTGTTTGATTTGTTTGATTTTTTTTTTTTTTGCATTTGATAAATCAACCAATGATTTCCTGTACAATTTAATAGTCTAACTTAAATCTTCAAGTAAATTAAAGATATGTTTGGAAAACCCCATTTGCCTTCTATCTAGTGTAGTTTATATCTATAACACATATTTCTATAGAAATTATTATATTAAGCTAAAAAATTAACTTAATTAATACATTGAGATTCTCTTTTACATTCATGACCCCTATGTTAATAACTCATTTGTGAGTCTCAAGGTAAACATAGATCTTAATTATTTTAGGAATAATTTGCCATCTAGAGTTTGGGGTTTAGATTTATTATGGACTAGAGACTCACTTATCCGCTTTTTAAAGCATCATGCACCCAGATTTCTTCTTCTTCTTTTTTCTTTTTAATTACAAAAAGAAACAGAAAATTAGCTCATAAATATACAAAAATCAGAATGAGGTGAATTGACGTACAAAATTAAACAGAAGATTAAAGAAGGGGTTGATTTTGAACCTATATTTTCCATTATATATATTTTGTTGTATGCTTCATATATATGTGGTAGGATAAGAGATTCGTTATTTATGTGGAGCAGATTATACATTGAAAGTCAAGCAATGACTTTAGTTGGAAGATACCACCAGTTCATATGGAAGAGCCTCCAGGTCACTCTCATGGAAGTCTATGTTTGGGTGCATGCATGCCTTGAGGCCAATAATATCTTCATGCATCCACCCACTTCTAGGAATGTTTTTGGCTCAATGCTGTGTATACAAGTTTTGTCCCGACTTTAAAAAAATAATCTAATATAGATTTGAAAACAAGTTCACTCATTACTTAAAACTATAGTTCATAACTACGGTTTTAATCTTTAAAAAAACCGTAATCACCAATTACGCTGATAACGCACTAATTCTTGCATATTTTTAAACCTATATTAAATTGGTATTATTTTATTTTTAAAAATATTATTTTGCATTACAAACTCTTGTATACATAAGAATAGTTTAAGCCCATGGGATTAGTCCATGTGCACGCCACTTGGACAGCCACGATTATTAAAAATAAAATAAAACAATCAATAAAAAGAAGAAAATCGTGTCCCTTGTTTAATTATGTGCTCTACATCTGATGTTGCAAAGCAACTTACAAGCATTATTACAAACATAGAACACACAAAAGCTATTGATCCAATGAATCAATAGTTTGAAAGACTAAAATGATTGCATATACTTAATAAGAGGATGACTAGGAATTATTAACAAGTTCTTGCCAAACTAGCTAGCTGAATTACCCAGAACCACCAAGAAGAGCCTTGAGTCTCTTCACTTCATCATCATCAAGAAAAGTTGTCTTCTCTATGTATTCAGAAGGCAAGTTATTGCTAAACAACGCATTGCTAAGGATTTGCAGGCCGGGATTCGAGCTACTGAAGCTAACCCAAACAAGTGCCTGCTTCTTACCAGTATTCACCTGAAAATGCAGCAACCCTTGAGGGAAAACCATGATATCTCCCTCATTCAGGGTCTTCAAATAGACTGTATTGTCAGAAGAAATTAGACCAGCAGTGATGGTGCCCTTGGCTATAAGGATCGTCTCCGAAGCGCCGGGGTGGTGGTGCATCGGAACCACGCCTCCTGGGTTTATGTCGGCCCGTGCCATGGAGATGCCGAGGCCGTTCAGGCCGGGAAATTGATCGACGAATGCTATGTTGATGGCGGCATTGAAGAGGCTTGAGTAGTTTCCCGGCACACTTAGGCCGGAATACACAAAATCGTCAGCGGTTACTTCCGCCGGCGGCTTGCAGGAGTAGCCTGCAGGGCCTCTCCTTGTGGGGCGGACAAGTCCGCCACACGAAATCTACAACTCCTGCATGGGCGGAGGGAGACGAGGAGGAACAAAGAAAAACAAGACAAGAATATTGTGAAACATTTTTCTATAGAGATAGATTTTGGTATCTGAATATCTAATGGATGTTGTGTTGAGTACTAACACCAAAGCTTAGTATTTAGGTAACCACATTGTTCTGGGAGCGCCTTTTTGTTTCAGTCAAAGAAAGGGAAACAAGCAGTTTTCGTATGGAAAGCTTCTAGGTTGGTGGGACTTTAAATTTAAAATGTCTTCTTCTGATTAATTATCATCATGGATCATAAAGATGAAAAACAACAGCTTAGTCATTTAATCATAATTCCAAACAAAGTTTGTTTTTGAGAGTTGATCGGGTTATAAGTAATTAAGATCATGACCAAGTCATGGCATGGCAGTTGAAGAAGATAAAACCATTTGTCCAACTTGTGTGATGGCAACGTAAAGCATTCTATATTTATGGCAGTTTAGTTTGATTAAGCTTACTTTGCGAGTAAATACCCTATATAAGGCGTCTCTAGGCTGACAAGTCAATTTTTTCATTCATTTTACCAAATGCTAAAATGAAAATTGTTGTGTCAGCCAAAGCTTTTAACATAGATAATATGAATTCAAGAACAAAAAGATAAAATTACTTAGATAATCTTTCACTATAATAGAAAATATTATAAAGGTAGAATAACATATAATTGGGTTTTAGAAACATCCCATGTTTTCCCATTCCTTGTATCCATACTTGAACCGTGAAATCCCTCGCTCCACCCGATATCCTTGTTTTTCCTCACACCTTGTATAACCTTTATAAGCTCATCTCTTTCATAATTTTTTCACTCAGAATATTTATAATGATATTTTTAACTACTTTCCTTATTTTATAAGGTTACTTTTGGAACTCGGAAACTATTAAGGAAATGAAATATAAAGGGAAATAGTGAGAAAAAGTTGAAGGAAACAAAGTTAAAAGAAAAATAAAAGATAGGCTTAAATTTAAAAAATTATTTTTATATGTTTATTCAAATTAATTTTATATGTTTATTCAAATTAATTTTATTTGTTTAAGTACTCTATGATATAAAAACTAAATATTTAAAAATATGTAAAATTTTGAGAAATTTTGATTATATTTGATTTTCTTTTAAATTTTTCATAGTGAAACCAAACATGAGAAAATCATTTTTCTTAATATTTTTTTTCTTTTCCCGGTACTTTTTAGGTTCCAAACGGAGCCTAAAGAATCTTTATTCTACCTAGAAACCTTTATTCTTACAAAAATGAATTAATACTAATTAGGAATATGAAACACATTCTAACAAAAATTAATAATTATTCCAACTTTATATATCCAAGTGCCTCCAACACAAGCATGACTCAATTCATTTATGGTTTGACAAAAGGTTCTTGATTGGAATCATTTTTTTTTTTGTAATTTATTCCTCATTATTAATTTGAAAAAAATTTTATGAAAGCTTTTATTTGGATTTTGTTTAACTCTTCACTATATGCACGTGAGGGAGAAAATGGAGAGAGAAATGTTAAGAGACTGAGGCACTGAGAGATGGTAAATTTCTTAAACCAGTCTCCTACTTGTCACACCAGGCACCTACTTCTTTCCACAGTAATCTTACCGCCATCATCGAAGTTTGTTCCAACGTATCCTGTTTTGGTTCCTTTTGTTTCGGTATTACTTATTAGTGGAGCATTTTTGTCTTTTAATATTTGAAATTGCTCACTTAAACCGAGGTGAGACATAAGAAGGCAGACATGAGTGAGTAGCTCCCCGCCTCGACCGAGCTGCTTAGCAATGTTGAGTCCATCCACACTATGTCCAAGCAACAATGTGCCAGCTTCATCTCTATTGCTAGGTTGGGACTTGCTATTTTTGGCTAAATTTTTTGATATTCAACAAGTGTCTCGAACCTCAACCCCCACAATATCACTCTGGCATCATAGATGGACACTTGACTAGCAGGTACAACATATATTCAGACAAGCATTTGATTGTTTCACGTTTCTTCTTGCTATGCCTGGATTCAAGTTACTAGAGCAGAGGTCTGCAGTAATATGCATGCCAGATGAGAATACTCGTGATCAAATTTCATCGATTACATAAGCCAATAAGAGTCCCAATAATAATCACCTCTACGTTTGAGTTGTCTCTGAGATCACTGACATTAGTTATCATCTCTAGGAGCCAACCGAGATGGATTCTTCACGTACCAGTGCGCTCTCCATGAATTCCTAACTGGTTTTTGGATACAATATCTCTACAACAGAAACATGCCTTTCTGCATCTCTCTCAAACGCACCAGTTTTATCATTGTACCAACTACCAAGCCATTAATTATCTCTTCTTTTTTTTAATCATTTATATTTTTAAATATTAAAATGTGTTTTAATTCCGAGTTTAGCAAAGAAAAAAAATGGGTATATTTGGGGTTGTGTTCTCTTTTTGAAAACTGCTTTTGTTTTAAAAAACAATGACAACAAGGAAAACATGAAGAAAATGTTTTGTTCCATTTTTTTTTCGTCTGAAAAACATCAAAAAAATACTAAATTTAGAGAATATAAACAATTTTTAAAGAACATTAAAATGATGTTTTTTGTGTTTTTAAAAAAGATTCTCAATAACATTTTTCAAAAACGAAACCAAACAAGTCCTTCGATCGCTGTTTTTGAAAACTATTGGTTCTCAAAAACTAGGAGAACAAGTAAAAAATGGAAAACACGTTTGATTCCCAGTTTTCTTTTATTCCGAAAAACATAAAGAACACATAAGATACTAAATTTAGACAATAATAACAACTTTAAGAAAATACCAAAATCGTGTTCAATATTTGTTTTAAAAAAACTACTCTTAAAAACAGTATTCAAAATCCAAGACCAAACATGGACAACGTTTTCTTTTCAAAAGTTCCATTTTCATCAACTTATCCATTGTCACTTTTATTTATTTTTATTTTAAAATTATGGATGATACGATTGAAAGACCTTTGATAGACCAAACATGGACAATGTTTTCTTTTCAAAAGTTCCATTTTTCATCAACTTTTCCATTATCACTTTTATTTATTTTTATTTTAAAATTATGGATAATACGATTGAAAGACCTTTGATACTTGAAGGCATCTTCCGATGACATGGATTTGATGATGCCCTCACTGGTTTTTTGGTTATCCAAGCTGAGGATGAGGTCTGCATGCAAACGCATGAATTGGTAATTGAATAAGAAGTAAGCTTTATCATAGATGGGGCAGTTCTCATACATCCTTGCAGGAGTGAGAGTAGGAGTAGGAGTAGAAGCGGTAGATAGAACCATATTATCTCCGAAGTAATCCTTGCTTGCAGATCTGAGAACCCAGGTCCTCCCTCCACTGATAATTCCAGCCACAAACATGGAAATGACAGAAATGAGAGCGATTTCTATTAGTCCATGACTCGATAAAACGTGTAAAAGCCAATCCAACTGTGACAACTAGTCCTAAAGTGCCTTGACCACAGCTCGTTATCTTCTAAGGAGTAAGCCGTGATATTGTCTGGCCCCCCAAGGTGCAAGAGAAGGAATATTGGTACCCAAAATGCCATCAAAGTATTATTATTGTTTCGATCCACAGCTACTACTTTCCCAGCTTCCGAATCTCCCTCTAGGTTGTTGCAGGGGATACTAATGCAGTCTGATCTTCTCGGGCATCGATCAAGAATAATGTGAACCTCCAAAAGGGCGATCCTGGGCGAGCTTGCAAGGCCAAATACCCGATAATTAAGTCAGCAATGAAGAAGAAGAAGGAGGTTGAAATAATTGGAATTGCATAACTTTTTCTGTGGGGGATCTTCCCAATTTATAGGGTTAAGTTCCCAAATCTCCGTTCTTATTTTAGGAATAATATATGTTTTTCCTTATTAAGAATTATCCTTTTATGGGATAAGATCTGTTTTTCTTTATCAAGGATTATCCTTTTATGGGATAATATCTGTTTTTCTTATTCTTCTAAATAAATGATTTAGAAATTAGGAAATTCAGAGATAAATATCTACTTTACGTATTTTCCCATAACAAATTTCTCATATGCTGCAGATGGCTTATTAGGGTTCGAACCCGCATGTGTTCCCAGGATCGCACCTGCCTCGATGGGTTCCTCGTGGTTTATTAAAGTACGCCTTGGGCCATTCATGAGGCGGCAGTAGCGGCCCACGCGGTGCCGGGGCCTATTGAAAATGGGTCCGAACTTAAAAACCATGGTACTCCATAGTCGCCACCTACCAAGGGACGCTAATGTCGACCAAATTAGAACTGATCTGGGTCAGCTCCTCAGGCGTCAGAGGTTGCTTGATATGATGAGGAAGACTTGTAGGAAGAGGCTTAATTACTAGAACCTACGAGCATAGCTGACATTCGTTCCAAAGTTTCTGTAGACTTTCTCGGGATTACTCTATTATTGTCAAGCTCCCTTCTTCTTCTTTCTTCCTCTCTCTATATATATCTCTCTCTACCTAAAGAGGTAAAACAAATAGGTTAAAAGACATCCAATAACCATTTAAATTTGTTTCGTTCCTCTTTTTGAAAATTATTCTTAAGAATAGTTTTTCAAAAAACACAAAAACATTATTTTGGCATTTTTTGAAAACAATCATTGTTATGAATGGATATATTTTTTTGCGTTTTGTCTTTAGAACAAACTAAAATTGGGAAGCAAACGCTTTCTCTCAGGGTACTTTGGGCCTGTGCCCAAGACTTCAAATTAGCCGCCCAACCCAAGAGCCCCAAAGGGAAAAGGCCTGTGGCTACCGACCGAGGAACGCCCAAGCCGGGGATTGTGCTCAGACACTGGGCCAACTCAGAACGCCCGCCGATCCGTCTAACGCCTGGGCATCTCATATCCCTGACACCTTTAACTCCAAGCGCCATTTCTCCCCGATCCAAGAACTCTACTAAACGGCTAACCGGCTCTCCATATTACAAGCGTGAGTTCATCCATGACTCCGACTCCCGTCGCTCTCGACAAAAATAGTGGAAGTTCTCTAGCAACCCGCCTCTATCGGGAAGGCAAGCACGTAAAGGGAAGAATAATACTTCCCAATAAGAGCCACCTTCCCCTAAACATTATAGGAAAATCGTCCACTCTCCAAAAAAGATCAACTTTCTTCCTCCTCTATAAAAGAGAAGCAAGTCACACCAAAAAAGCGTATTTGCATTCCCGACCGAGATAGTCGCTACTCTAAGTTCCAAGACTTCGAGAAAATACTAACTTTGCCATCGGAGGGGCGACGGAACACTACTGGTTTGTTTTCTTTTGTTTTATGTGTTGCAGCCAACGGTGAATGCCCCGACGATCCAAGAACTCGAGAATTGTGAGACCACACTCCTTGTTTTTATTCTCCTTTGTTTTGAGAACAAAAACAATTTCAAAAAATGTAACCAACAGGCCTTGGCCCTATGTTTTTCTTGAAAATAACATATTTTAGACAAAATACCCTTATCCATTTCATGTATTTGCATTGTTTCCTAAAGCACCGTTATTTTTAAGAAAACAAGAAGGGCACACATCAAAATAAGACTAGGAATTGTTTTTTGTTTTTTTTGAACAAGACCAGAAAATTGTTGGAAGGTTAAATTTCCGGAATCGGGTCAAATCACCCAAAATAAATCGGAGACAACTTACATCCAAAAATAGTACTTATACCAAAATTGATCAAGAATATAAATTAACAACCAAGTTCTAAAGTAAAACTCTTTAAATCAAATCAAAATCATACCAAACATTAATTTTGAATCTTTACTTTCATTAAAGACTGTCTGTTACTCTACATTTTCACTTAAAATTAAAAATATATATAGTGCTTGCTGTTTAGGCATGTTTTCTAATACTTGTTTTAAATTCAAGGATTAAGGTATGTGTTATTAATATTAATTTTTCATAACAGTGTCATTAATTGCTTTATTTGTTAAACGTGAATAATAATAATATTTTTCACCATAAATTGTTAATAAAATTTTATTGAAAATGAATATATAATAGAGTTTAACTTTTCTTTAATATGTAAATAAACCAAATTTTTTATTAGATGTACACATTTAATCCTCAATTATAAACATAATATTCAAGAATGCTTTGATTTTATGTATAACTAAGTAGATCAATTTTTGGAATTCCAAATTACTCTTTTAATTGAAACCCATTGTCGCGCCATTGCCGATGATGTTAATTTGCATGTACTCCCGGTTCTAAACTTTATCAAATGGATGTAAAAGTGCTTTGTAACCCAAGTTCCTGAATGAAGAAGTGTACATAACACAACCTAAAGGGTTTCAAGATCCCTTTCATCTTGATCATGTTTACAGATTGAAGAAGGCTCTCTATGGCCTTAGACAAGTTCTAAGAGCTTGGTATGAGAATCTTACAAGTATTCATTGAATAAGGGATACACTTGAGGAGCAGATTTCACCCTTCATTTGGCAGAGTCAAAGGAAGTAATGGTGGTTCAAATCTATGTGGACAACAGCCTTTGGTTCCACGTCCTAATAGTTAGTGGAACACACTACTACAAAAACAGAGTATGGTGTCTCTACTTTTGGTGTTATTTGTTAAAATAATGATACCTATGACTTAAAGTTCATAAAAGTGGCACATCATATAAAAAAATATTTAATTGGAAATGCTAATTTTAGATTTATGGTATTATTTTCTGAAAAGTGAAACCATATGAAATTTTTAAAAAAAATGTTGTAGTAACTAGATAGTGCTAATTTTAGATTATGGTGTCATTTTTTGAAAAGTGTCATCATTATGGATTTTTAGATTTATGGTGTCATTTCAACACCATATACAAAATTTTAATTTTTATAACTCAATGGTCATTTTATTATACATACTAATTAGAACATAATGTAAAAAGTTTATTATTTTTTGCATATCACTGATGTATAAAATTTTATGTCACAATCGTAACAATATCTTCTTCCATCTTTTCTTGCATCCATGCATAAATCCATGAGAGTTTTTAATAAAGTATAATCACAACAAAATAATATAAAAAATGATTTCTTTGATATCTTCAAAAAATAAATTTAATATATCTAATAAAGAAGTTCATTTTTATCTAAAAAATAAAGTACGAATTTTTATGTATAATAAAATAATTCATATCTTAGTCATTTCCATATAAGTAATTATAGAGAATTATATTTTGTTTATATAATTTTGGAATTAAATGATTTATTATATTTTTCTTTAAATAATAATCCTATTTATTTTTTAATTGTTCAATTGTTTAATAAATAATTTTTTTTAGGTCAGAATAAACAATGCTTTTAAAACCGAACCCAGAATCGAACTCAGTGCTACCGGTTCACAATTCATTTGTCAAAACCGCTTATTGAACCGTGGTTAAAACATGTGACGCCATAAATATGTAATTTATATTTTTAAATTCAAAATATATAATTTAATATTTTTAATATTATTGTCCATTTTATACGCTGAATTAATATTTTGATCTTTATAAAAACATAATATATATAATATTTAAATATAAAATTAATTAAAAATAAAGTATATATATATATATATATATATATATATATATATATATTAATTTATATTAATTTAAGGTTTATATGTATATATTTATATTTATATTCATATTAGTTTTTTTTTAAATTATTATATTCATATTTAGTTAAACCATATATGTATTGTTATTTGTTTCCAAATTTTAACAAGTTGAATGTTGATAATTGATTGTCACCTGGTTGTAGTTATTGATCGCTTACAAGTAATCAAAGACAGGTCTCATAGTTGAAAGTAGTCAAAAGCTGTTTTTGCAATAATTAAATAGCATGCAATTGAATCACCTGATAGTAAGGAACCGCCCAACCGGGCGGTTCTTGACCGGCCCAATTGCTATGCCGGTTTGAAGCTTGAACCGGACCGAATACTAGTCGATCAATGGTTTGATTGGCTAGTCTGATCCGATTTTTAAAACATTGGTAAGAAATTAATTTATTATTATTTTTTAAATAGTAATCTTATAATTAGAAATTAATTATAGAAATTTTTTTTAATATATTTTGTTTAGATAATTTTGAAATAAATTAAGTGATTTTTGTTTTCTTTAAATAATAATATTATTTCTCGTTTAATTGGTGGATTCTTTTAGACCTAAATTTTAGGTTGTATTATTTATAAATACTTAAAATTTCTAAAAATTCAAATAAATTATAGAGAAGAATATTTTAATATATTTTGTTTAGATAATTTTAGAATAAATGATTTATTATCATAATTTTAGATAATTTATGGGTCAATCAATCATATCTTTCACAAAGTGTTAAAATGCATGATATTCATATTAAATCATAATTCTACAAGGTTGAGCTTGTAGGTGAGTTAATAGTTTAACATGATATTAGAGCTTAATATGGTAGGAGGTCTTGAGTTCAATACCTTCCTCTGTAATTTGAATCTTCCTTTGATTATTTGAAAGTCCATGAAGGATTCTGTTTTGTTTGTTTGACTCTCCACATGCGGGTATGGGGCCACGCATGAGGGAGGGTGCTGGAAAGGTGTTAACAGGCTATTCGCTTCCAAATGTATCACAAATTAATCTACTTTGGTGTCACCTATTGGAACCCTTTATGATGTCAACGGATAGGGTGACGTTATGTTGTAATAACATCTTCTATTTATGGTGACTTATTATAAACATCATCGATGTTTTTTTCCTCAGAGGACACCTGGGTGAACACATGAGCACCAAGTTAGAAATGAGCTTGGTCAGGGGAACATACTTACTTCCTTGACTCCAAATAAAGCAAACCAACTCAGGAACCTTCGTCTCATATATCAAATATGCTAAGAACTTGGTCACCAAGCTCACAATTAATTCAACTAAGCATAGAAGGACCCCAATAGGGACCCATGAGAAGATTGTAAGAGTTGAAAGGGGTAATGGTGTTGACCAAACACTTTATAGAAGAATAATAGGGAGTCTATTGTACTTAACTGCTAGCCATTCGACTCTATGTTACAAGGTGGTGCTCAGGTGAGATATCGTTTAACTTAGGATAGTCATCTTCTAACAATCAAGAAGATCAAGAAGTATGCTCTGAACAACAAATTATGGTCTTCGTACACCCGAGACACTACACCTACTCCCTTAGGCTAATGGATGCCGATACAAGGCTAACTCGTAAAAATCGAAAGAGTGCCTTTCGAGGGTTACTTTTTCCTTGGAAACAACCTTGTGTCATGGTTGAGAAGAAAATAGAAATGCATATCACTATCCATAGCCTAGGAAAGGTACATAGCAGCAGGTAGTAAATGCACACAACTGATTTGGATGAAGAACATGCTTAAAGATCATGGCGTCCCGCAGGAAGTCCATACTTACTATAACCATCTTGCTATCAACATCTCAAAGAATCCCGCTCAAAGATTTGAGAACTAAACACACGACATTCATCATCTCTACACAGAGCCCGGTGGCAGACAAGATCATCGATCTACGACATATCCATCGACAAACAATCGGGTCGACATCTTCACCAAAGGATCGATGCTTATATAGTTTGAATCTCTTAGATTATCCTGTGGCTATGCATCATGTGAAAGAGTGGCATTTCGCTCATACTCTGGAATCACTACTATGACTGTGGCATGAGGATAATCCCATCTTTTTCACTGCTCTTCAACAAAAGTGAGGAGTAAACGAAGAATGGTCGATGGAAGAAAGATAATTGGATGGTACATCCTCTTTAGTGCATCTTCTTGTCTCATTCTTCAAGAGATGTTTTTACCAAATACATAGCCAAACAGGGAGAATGTTAGGTTTTAAATTGTCTATATCTTTGTCCCTAATGTTCTACAAGAAGATGACTACTTTGAAGATCATGTTTGATAAGGATTTGATGGATTAAGCACAAAGTCCAGAAAACTAGGAAGTAGTTCGGACTAAGGCAATCCTACAATGCAAGGACATGGCAACAGTAGTAAACCCGAACTAGTGGTCGAGCCGACGGAACGTGGTGCCACTGGGAATCTGTAGGCCAAAGTACTTATGGAGCAAGGTACTCGATGGGTCTAGGATCATTTTTAGAAAGTGGATAAAGATCAATCAAGAAGATTCGATCATCTAAGCTAGCTATCAAACCATAAAATTAGGTTTTTATTCTAAAGAGGATACTTGAGTAGTAAGTTTCCTTATTCCGCTGTGATAACTTAAAGGCAAGTTCAAAAATTAGAAGGTAATGTTGGAGTCATATTAGGATAATGATCCATCCTTATGTAGACTTCTAAGAACGAATCGTAAAGGCTATAAATTCGAGCTATGGAAGTTTCTCAACACAGATTTTAGGTACACAACTTGAAGAGTACTTGAGTGCGATACTCAATGAGGTATCAGACATTAAAATCTTTCACCTCAGGTGAGGATATGTTTTGAATTTCTTTTATCTTATCTATATAATATGAGTATGGGGTTTGTGGATGTTGGCTGAGAGAGGAATTGAGGGAGTTCCTTCTTAATTCCACTAGAAGTGATTAGGTTTCAAGAAGGATTGTGGGTAGAGAGGGAGTCTCATACCACATAAGACTAATTGTAACCTTGAATAAGATCTATGGACATCCTTACATCTAGGTACAACCCGATGGACATAGGCAGTTGCTGAGCCACATAAAATATTGTGTGTGCTTTTACTTTGTTGCATTTATCTTTTATCACCAGACACACACTTCCCACAAGAGTTTGGACTCATTGCATTGAAGTCTAAACTACAATATAGTCCCAACTCAGAATTGTGTCTAAGAATCACTTATATCTATTTATCAAGATTAGAGCGGGTCACTCTAAGTTATCGAGTGAGATCTATAGTTTACTCTAATCATTTGCATGTGAGTATAAGATGGATTTGATGAAAAAGGTTTATCTACAAGTCGTCCTCCTCTTCGATACAAACTATGGCTACTGGAAGCAAGGATGCGCAAGGCCTTTATAAAATCGATTGATGAAAAGGCATGAGACTGGGGTTCTACTACAGGAGTAGAAGCCCCAACCAAGATCGATGTCGAAGGGAACCAAAGCAAAGTGTGATCGGACACTGGCAGATAACTCATCCACCCAAAATTCATGTGTCCTGATTGCAATTTTTAATGGTGTTGATCCCACTAAATTTAAGATGATCTCTACCGGTCAAGTGAGCTAAAGAAGCATGGGACATCCTTCAGGTTGCTTCAAGGAACCAAATGCAATTTGTGAATCTAGGTTAGAACTTACTACCAATAAGTTTGAAAACTTCAGAATGAGCGAGGAGAAGACTCAATAATGACTTTCAATGGAAGACTCCGCATGACATAGCCAATGAGTCATTCACCCTTAGAGAAGATTTTAAAAGAACTATCAGTCAGGTTCTAAGATCTTTCAGCTTCCAAGGTTTGCATGTTAAGGCAACAACAAGAAGAGAGGCAAAGACCTAAAAAATATGAAACTTGAAGAAATTACTGTGGTCTCTCATGCACATTAGAAATATAATGGTTAAGCAAAACCAAGGAAAGGAAGAAACTCATGGAGTATTAAGGGTCATCCGAATCGCTTCAATGATAAAGGCAATGAGTTTTCATAATCAGTGGCCTTGTTGACAAAGAATTTTGAAAGAGTTGTGAAAGGATTGAATACTTACGCAAAAGGTAATCCCCATACCAGTAAAGTTACTTCTGGTACTTTTAATCCTACAAAGCAGAACTAACTGAAGAATAAACGGAATAACTAACAGGAGAGAGTTTCATAACGAGTATAACAAGAACTGAGGGTCAAACTGAACAATCTAGAACTCAGCAACACTCCTCAAACATGTCTCTAGATATCCACTATAAACGTAAAACCTAAAAGGATCGAACAAAAACATAAACAAATTTCGACTTTGCACTTAGGATTAACTTCAAAAATCACGAAGTCCTAATTAAATTACCTAATTTGGACACTAAATGCCACTTTAAGGAACTGTAACAACCTAAATAAATCAGAATCATGCACTCAAATGATTTATCACACTTTAAATTCCTCAAGAACACACACAAACAATCAAACTCACTTGCTCCATTACATCAAGGCCATATTTCAGAATGCCAAATCCTTGCCAGTCCTCATAATCTAAAATTAGAGGAAAAATCCATTCTAACGCAGCAACCAAATGATACCGAATGGAGACTTCTCGTGACGTAACTCGGGATTTCAGATTCAATGAATGGAACTGCGATACCTTCTTTACACCACCAAACCGTCGAAACTTTCCACCGGTGAAATAAAACCAAGCTGCTCACAAAACCAAAAACGAGGTTACATCGGAGAAAAATCAAACTTTTCTGGGGAGGAGCGAAAAGATAAGGTACATCGCAGGAGAAGTCCGAAACCCCGCTATCTCTCCTCTCCCATTTGTCCCCCTAACCCCGAAGGCAAGACAAACGAAAAAACAATCCGGCAAATAAATATTTGAATATAGAAACAAAAATTCCAAAGTCCAAAAATGAGCAAAGTCAAAATTCGTTTTTAATGAATACAAATAACAAATATTTATTATTAAACAAAAAGTTTTAATGTAAAAAACTCAGTAAAAAAAATTTGAACAGGTATTTTTGTAATACCAATTAGAACGAAGCTTTACTAAAGTAATATTTGTACTATAAACAAACAGAACAAAATGAATATAACGAAATTCTCAGACATAACATTTGCATTACGTAAACGAACATAATAGAAAACGAATAAGAACGGAAATTCTCAGATACAATATTGCAATCGCTAAAAACGAATGCACAAAAACGACATAACGAATTCAGAACAAAGTAAAAGACATAAACGATCAGAAAAAAATTGCCTTATCATAGCCTTAAAAAATTGAATCAAAAACTACAAGATTTTAAAGACAAGTTAGCCTACAAAAATTTAATCCAATGTGAAGAAACCCAATTTTTTAAAAATTAATTCAAACTGCAGCGGTGGAAAGACAAGAAGCCTACAAAAATGAATCCAATGGGTAGTAAGAAACCGCGATTTTAAAAAATTCAATTCAAACCGCAGAATACTTAAAACGAACGTAAACGAAAAACAGGAAATTCGCTCTTAAGATTGTAAAGATCAGAGTTCTCAAAGGTTTGTTCTCAAGATTTAAACAATGTATTCTTGCTCGCTCAAAAAACAAAACCAAAAAATATAAAGGAAACAAACTCGCAGCATAAACAATAATTAGAAAGGTGATCCGAAAGCCCAACGACATAACGCTGGTGGTCCTTAAGATGAATTCCGCTCCTCAACTTGTACCCTCCGGCGATAGTGGACAATCATCTCCCCAGATAGAATGCCATCTCGCTCCTCCAAAGTAGACATCGTAGGACCCTTCGACGAACTCAACTTGCGTAAATAATCGCGACAAAAATGAATGATATGCAAAGTAAGCGAGGAGAATATTTTTGTTATGTAATTTGGAAAAAACGGAGTATAAATAAGCCGTATGTTCCACAATGCATTATGTCCGTCAAAAGTATGAACCAAACAATGTGTCTGTTCGATGAGGGACACATCTTTTCATTCACTTAAGGATTTTGTGGATACCAAAGTCCCAACAAGTACATGGGTCTGGGCCCAGAATTTAAACCACCATGCCAGATGATCAAGTGATATAGGCGGCCCAAAAGACTCGTATGGTTAGTCGCTTCGCCTACGACACACCCCTACGTATTAGGTTAAGGACATTTCATGATCACGACTCCCTCCATTAATATCCCTACCGTTTCATCCATGATAGCTAGTGAAACTCACCCAATTGTGACAGACATCGTATCACCATCTAACAAGAAAAGTAACCACTATTTCCTTATAAAATGCCGATCCATTCTACCACAAAAAGGTATGCAAGAACTCGCGCCAAGGCGCTTGATCTTTTTTTTCTTTCCTTAAAGAAAGGATTGGATTTATGATCTGAGAGGCAAACACGCTCCTGGGGACCACTCTTTTTCTCGTTTCAGATAACGATCGCAAGATCGACGACCTACCAACGACTTTAACTGCCCAAAATTAATACCGATAGAAAAAGCACCATCAATTTAGACTTTCAATAAATTATTATTAAGAACCAAACATCTCTAATGGGCTAGAAATACAATTTGAAATATTTTCAAAATGAATAAATGATATATTGCTTATATTTATTGGAGAAAATTATTATAAAAATTGTTAATTGGAGAAGTATTTATGGATAAAGGAAAAATTGAAAATTTATGAATTGAAGAGATATAAAGTTTTGAATCAAACAAATTATGAATTACCAAATATTTAATCATCTTGTCTTGAAACTGTTATATTATAATCTAAAGTATAGTTAAATAGAAAAAAATTTCACATTAATTCAAGTTCTCAAAATTGATAGATTTTTTTAAAATATAACGTATAATTTTTAAAATTATTTTTTTGAAACTACAATTGTTTAATTAAAAAATTACTTTATAGGCCATGCACATAGCGGTGACAATTCGTGTTGTCGTGTTCTCGTCGTGTCAATGTACGAATCGTATTAACATTCGTCAATCCAAACCCGACACGAATAATAAATGTGTCAACATTCGCTAACCTAAACTCAACCCATTTATTATTCGTGTTAGGCAGGTCAACACGAATATAACCTATTTAATTTGATAATTTAAAATAATAAGAATTATAATTAATCATTCATGTTTAACACAAATAACTTATTAAATTTAACATATAATAGGAATTATAATTAATAATCTATATTTAATACAAATAACATATTAAATAAGTTAATTAATTAATATAATAATTAAACGGGTCAATTCGGATCAAATTCATGTTAGGCAAGTCAACACGAATATGACCAATTTATTAAACGTGTTAGGCGGGTCAACACAAATATGACCTAAATACGAATATACTCAACCTAAATCCACAAAAATCGTGTTAGGTTTGTGTCGTGTTCACATATCGTGTCAAATTTTGCCAACCCTACATGCACATAATATAAATATCTCGTGATTCATTATAAATCAAATAAATTGTTTGTGCAACAAATGTTTAAAAATATCAATATTGGATAAATTATTTATGACATTTTGAATATTTAATTTTTATATTTATAACTAGACAAATATTTATGATTAAAACATCAATTTCAATGGTGAGTGAGAAAACTTGGTGAGAGGGGCCAAATAATAAATTCATGTATTATAATAAATATAGTTTTTTTATATATTTTACAAGATGTTATTTCTTTATTTTGTATAAAAAACACACATGCCCCAATTTTCATTTATTTTTCTTTCATATTCTGGATCCAAGATTTTGTTTAAATACATTTTAACTAAATATCCAAAACTTTCTCCATCCCCATAACAATCAACCTATGCTTGCAAAATTTTTGGAATCTTTTTTTTCTTAATATCTAAAAAGGCAAAATCATGTTGTCCTGCTTTTTTTAACAAAATTATATTTTATGTGAAAAGAAATTTTGGAATAGAGAAGACATGAAAATATGAGTTCATACTTAAGGTTTTTAACTGTGAAAACTTTTATACTGTTAACAATTAATTTAAATAATTAATTTTTAAATACTTTTTACTCTCAAATTGATTAGAATTACATAATTCAACTAAGGACAAATAAATTTAAAATTAAAATCATATAAAATTCAAAACATGGGCTTAATCCATGTGAAGTCACATTGTTTAGATAATTATACACATTCTCACTTAAACTTATCTCCATAGGAATGATATTTTTTGTATCGAATCTAGTAGAACAATTAAGTGATTGCTCTTCTAAACTTTTGGGAAAATAGATCTTATTGCCTATCCTCAAGTTCTGTTATCTCTATATGTGATCCATAATAACTAAGATATAAAATCTTGTTATCCAAATTTGTCATATTTATCCAATCCACCCGAGAGGAATGAAGTTTATAGATTTGAATTTGCCCTTCTTCACTTACCGCAGCAGATAATAACTCTCCATCACTTTCAACCATGAATACTTGCCGACCATACTCAGATCTACATGAAAATGGCTTCCCACAAATTCTCCAAGTACCTTCAGGATCCTTAAGATCAAATATTGCCACCCTTCCATCTATATCCAAGCAGAAGCATTGCCCATTGTGAAAAATTGGATTGCATTCAGACATAAAAAAACAAGGCTTATTACTTGTAGTAAAATCGATATCTTTCACAATCCAATTTTTTTCTCCAGGCTTTGTTAAGCAAATTCGAGCCAACCTAGACACAACTATTACACCAACAACAGAACAATCGAAGATGTTAAGAAGAGGAGAAACTAAATTTTAAGCGCTTGTAAATTTACCGCAAATTTAAGGAAAACTCGCCCTGGGAGGCAAAACAAGGAAGGTCAATTCTCTCTTTTGTAAAAATATTGAAGAAAAAAATGCTTGGATCGAAGTGTAATAATGCTCTCATGAGTAACCAACCAAAATTGGAGTATAAGATTTCTGTATTTGGAGGTTGTTGAATGGACATCTGGTAGGTATTGTGTATGGATTGAATGCAATATTGATTTTTGGAAGAGAAACAAAAGGGGAGATCGATGTTGTTCATGAAAAGGAAGGACACAACTCCATGACTTGCATACAGCACGAAAAGTGGCATGATTTTTATGAGGTATATAAGATAGTATCCTACTTGCAAGCTCTAATGGAAGCTTAGACCATGAACTCGACATTCTTTCTTCCTCCATTGACTTTTGTTTTTATGTATCTAAGACAAGAGAAAGTAATAAATATTTCATAATAAGCTAAGATTATTGAATAATAATTAGAAAATGCTGGTTTTCAATTGAATTTTATAACAAGATAACAAAAACTATTGTAAAAAAAAATTTTTTCTAAATAAATAAACCTAAGTACAATTTTCTGATATCTCAAAAGTGCTAGTAACAACATAAATAATAATGAAAAGTTAGTATTGAATTTATAAAAAGCACAAATAGAAATAGGAATAGAAACTTCCTTTTCTTTCACGCTAATTAGTATGTAATATATAGAAGCATAATTAGAAATAGAAACTGCTTTTCCTTCTACATACACAATAATTTTCTATGCACAAATTTCTATAAGAAAAGTTAATATAAAATATATAGAGTACAATTAGATGTAGAAACTTCTTCTTTCCTTTACATATAGAATATATTTCCTAGCTTCTTTCAATTACTACTTAACGAAAATAGTTTCTAAATATTATTTTAATAGATAATACTTTATAATAAATTTTTTAGATTTTAGACTTTTTTAGACACTTTGAATAATTCCAAATAGATTAATAGTCACAAAAGCAAATAGATAAATTAAAGGTAAATAATCAATAAAAATGAATATATCCTCAAGGACTTGTTATTATGTTTTATTGCTTTCATTACATCTTTTGTTTGTTCTTTCTCATTCCTCTTTTTACCACTTGAGACATGTCTCAAAGGTGAAACACAATAGTTTTAATGATTATATTATTCGAATCCTCAACTAATACATATATAAGCAACAAAAAATTAATACGTATATAAGGTATAGAGGATAAAAATAATATTTTTTTATGAAGTTTTTTTTTGTTGAAAATATATTATTTTATGAAGTTAAAATATTAAAGATATTATCACTTCACTTATTCCAGAAATAGATGAAATTAATTAAAATCCAAGAAAGTTTTTTTTTATTTTGAAACAAAAATCCAAGAAAGTTAAAATTAAGAGTAAAACTAATACTATCTCTAATTTACCTATATATATATATATATATATATATATATATGAGGTAAATATTAGTTTTTAAAAATTTTATTGTATGGCATAATATTTAACGTCCAATTAAACGGGATATTTATGAGAATAGATACAACAGATTATTGTCTTACGAAATTTATGGATAGGTAAAAATTTTACGATCGATAAAAGGAAAATTATAAAATTTAAGAAATTATACTGGTATAATATTTTTATATCAAATAAATTATAAAAATATACCAATTTTCAATAGTTTTTGGAAAAGAATTATCGTCTAATCTTTGTATAATGTGAAAAAAAAAAAATATATTCAACTTGCTACATGCAAAAGATTAGGAAAAGGTATATAGTTTTACCTGATTAGATCTACGCCTCAGACTCCTTCCACATCTCACATCAATATCCTCTTAGTGTTAGATAATCGGTCTTTTTATGAAGGTTTGGTTAAGCATTCCTATTTTATAGAGTCCACACCACATTTTAAATAGAATATTTCTATTTAAAAATTTAGATTCTTTTTAGAATAAAATACTAATTGGAAGATAATCCTAATTTTAAAACCTATCAAAAAATATTACATTATATTTTTAAGAATTAATATATATTTAAAGATAAAATAATCTTAAAACTTTAGATTCTTTTTACAATAAAATACCAATTTGAAGATAATCATAATTTTAAAACTTATCAATGAAAGAAAAGACGGGAAAGGAAAAAAAAATCTTATGTCACCCACTCACATTATCTTTTATTATTTTTCAGAATTTAAAAAATATATTTGTTTCTGAAAAAGATTTATAATACCAAATAAAAAAAATAGAATATTATCTTATAAAATATAGTTAGAATTAAATATCTTAACTTTCTTTCATTTCGGATATATTTAAATGTTATATTTTTTTAATTCAAATTAATATATATTTATATTTATATTTGAATCTTGATAATATCAAAAAATAAAAACAAATATTATTGATTTTTAATTTTTGGATTATATATATATATAGTATAGAAGATATATATATATATATATATATATATATATATATATATATATATATATATATATATATATATATATATATATATATATATATATATTATTTTATATTTTAATAGTATATAACTCTATAGTTAATATTTATTTTCGAAACATTCTTATAGTTAATATTAAAATATGAAAAATAAAACCGAAATATGGGTAAGGACTATGAGTCCCTATATTTTATATTTTATCAAGCTATGAGTCCCTGTGCAAATCAAACTCCTTTTTTAAATATTAATTAGGGTACTAATTCTTATATTTATAAACTTGAAATATGATTTTATTGTTGTCACATTTTTATTCTAATTTTAATATCCCATCTTCTCTCGTTATATAGAGCCACATTAATTATTGGTATTTTAGATAAGTATTTTTGAATTTGAATTTGAATTTGAATTTATTTATGATTTTGTAAAAGAAGTTCTTGGCACTTTCAAATTCAAGCATTTAGTTTTTTCTTAATAGAAACTTTTGTTATCAAAATTACAGTATTTATTAAACATGCATTAAGTTGCTAACTTCAAACTTTTTTTTTTTTTTTTTTGAAAAGACTTCATACTTATTATTTAATTCTTTTTTAAAGTGTTAATATTATTTACACTCCCCGATAATTTATTCAAAATTATTCATCGAGTGTAAAGAGGGCCAAAATTTTCATCAAAATGGAAGTTATACAAAAAATCTTACGATAATTAAAAAAATCAAGTAAAAAAGTAAAATAATTATAAAATTTAAGTATTGTTATAAATAATTCATTGAGAGTATTTTTGAAAACCCCTTCCCTTCCCATGTTCAACCATTTTAACGTTGACTGTCTAACCAACTGAGTTAGACTTGTGGACAACAATTTCAATTACCATAATAAAACTTAAAACATATATAATAATCTTTAATACTTCTTAAATTTAAATTTTAAATAAAATTATCATGCATACAAGGAGATAAAGGATTTTAATCAATAATACCACTTTATTTATCAAAGAAAAAAAAAACTTTTAATTTTCATCTAAATTTTGAAAATATAATTGTTTTTTAAATACAATTACTTGCAAAACCCGAGTCACCAACCACTTTTCCCGTTCGATTCAACCTAGGGATGACAATCGATTCAACTTAGTGATGGCAATGTGTTGGATTTTTGTAGGATTTTAGATTCTTCATCCTCATCTTCATTTATTATTTCTATCAACATCCTCATATTCATCGGAGGACTGAGTACCCATACCCATACCTTAATACCATATTCTAATATGTGAAATGAATTATTTTAGAAAATCATAAATATTAAAAATAATTTATCATATAATAGTAATAAGAATTATTGTAATATGATTTTATAAGCCAATATAAATGCAAGCACAATCAAATATAATACAAATAATAATATAAATAAATAAAATAAATATATATATTTATTTATATATTATATATTTAATATATAAATCGTCCCCATCCTCGAATCCAAAATCTTCATAATTGATCAATTCGAATATTTACTTATGTATAAAATGTTCCTCCATACACTCTCCATTGTAATTCGATATCGATTATTCATCGCTCAGTACGAATCACATCCCTTGATTCAATGATCGTATTGACATGTATATTCGGGGATCTCCGATTTCTCGAACAAGAAAACGACATGCATTGCTATTCTCGTTATTATTCGAGCAAAAAACACAAATACCGCCTTTTGGTTCTACTTTAACCTTTAGTCTTAGAACTGCAACCTTAGTCAAACACCCCACACTTTGTGATAATTCAAGTTAGGCATTCCATTCTTCATTTCTGCACGTGAGTTGAAGTTGTGTGTCTTTTTGTGGGGTACTCTATTTAAAATAAAATTTGCCATCAAAACAGCTTCCCCCCCACAAATTCTGTGGTAAACCAGAACTATTCAACAATGCATTCATTGTTTCCTTTAAAGACGGCTTCCTTTCCGCCACCCATTAGATCGTGGTGTATATGAGCAGCCATTTGGTGAACGATAATTGAACTCTATTAATTTCTCAAAATGGAAATTCAAATTCACCTCCTCTATCACTCCTTATGATTTTAATTTTCTTGTTCAACTCGTGCTCAACTTCTACTTTATGTTTTAAAAGCATTCACAAATTTCATCTTTGCTACTAAGCAAGTAAACATAACATACCTCGAGCAAGCCATCTATAAAAGTAATAAAATACTTATTACCACCTTCTCGACTCGTATTGATTTCATATCATATATCCGTGCGTATTAAATTTAAAGGTTCCAAACTCTATTATCTACGCAGTGGAAAAAGGCTTTAGAAAATTTAGATTCAACACATACTGCATTTCACTGACAATTAAACTTCAAGAATGGGCCCCATATTCATTATCTTTATTTGACTTATAGCTAACGTGTCCTAGTCTAGCATGCCAAATGTTAGAAGACTCAAGCACATAAGAAGAAGCAACTTTATTCAAATCATCCTTGGTTACAATAGTCATTACATTTAGCTTGAACAAACCACTAGATTAGGAAACAATCAACGCATATCAATTATAATTAGATCGAGTAAGAAAGATATAATC
>JAEQBH010009562.1:0-81981 GCA_016808115.1 Tetrastigma voinierianum | reverse complement strand
TTTAGAAAGTGTCAACCGGCTTAACTAAGTCCGACATTAAGGAAGTGCCGCACTGCTAAGAGTTTGTCCGGTACATACAAGTGCCAGACGGGGCTTGGAGCCGAAGTCCGGCATAAGCAAGTGCCGCATCGCTTTGCAGCGTAGTCTAGCATTAAGGAAGTGTCAAACGGCTTTAGAGCCGAAAAGTCCGCATTAAGGAAGTGTCTCGACGCTTAGAGCCGACCGCACAAGAAAGCGCCATACCCGCGAAATTGCCAGATCTACTAGAGCCAAGTCTGGCATTAAGAAAGCGCCATATGGCTTTTAGAAATTGCTAGACGGCTTAGAGCCACAAGTCGAGCATTAAGGAAGTGTCAGACAGCTTAGAGCCGGAAGTCTAGCATTAAGAAAGAGCCATATGGCTTTTAGAAATTGCCAAACGGCTTAAAGCCACAAGTATGGCATTAAGAAAGTGCCATATGGCTTTTAGAAATTTCCAGACGGCTTAGAGCCACAAGTCTGGCATTAAGAAAGTGTTAGATGGCTTATAGCCACAAGTCTGGTCTTTTGAAAGTGTCAGACTGGCAGAGCCTAAGTCCGCATTATGAAGTGTTACGACTTAGAGCCGTGGTGCCTATATTAAGGAAGTACGATCATTGAGCCATAAGTCTAGTATTGCTAAGTGCCGTATATGAGCCTAAGTTTGCATTAAGAAAGTGTCGACGACTTGGAGCCGTAGGTCTAGCATTAAGGAAGTGCCGCACTTAGAGCAAGAAGTCTGAATTAAGAAAGTGCCGACGGCTAGATCCGGGAAGTCCGCATTATGAAAGTGTCGACTACTGAGTCGGTCCGCATTACAGAAAGCTGCCGCATGCCTTAGGCCTGTATCGGGAAGCTCTAAGACATGAAGTGTCTGACTGGCCAGAGCCTAAATCGCATTAAGAAAGCGCGATATCGCTTTTAGAAATTTTAAGGCTTAGAGCCACAAGTCCGCATTAAGAAAAGCACCATAGAAATCGACAGACCTGGGCCAGAGTCAATAAGTCCGTGATATGAAGTGCTGGGACGCTAGAGCAGAAGTCTAGCATTAAGAAAGTGCCAAATGACTTTTAGAAATTGCCAGACGGCTTAAAGCCACAAGTCTGGCATTAAGAAAGTGTCAACTGGCCAGGAACCGTAAGTCCGGTCTGAAGTGTCGGCCTGGCTTTAAAGCCTAAGTATGGCATGAAAAAGCAGACGGCTGAGCGTAAGTCAGCATTAAGAAAGGTTTGACTAGCTTAGAGCCGAAGTTTACATTAAGAAATGCCATATGGCTTTTTAGAAATTTCCAAACTTAAAGCCACAAGTCTCAACAGATTAAGAAAGCTTTGATGGCTTTTAGAAATTACAGACAAATTTAAAAGCCAATAAGTCTGGCACATGAGTGCTGACGGCTTAATTAAAGTCTAGCATTAAGAAAGCCGGGCCATATGGCTTTTAGAAATTGGTCGACTCAGCTTGTAGTCACAAGTCCGCATTAAGAAAGTGCCATATTTTTTTAGAAATCGTCAGATGGCTTGTAGTCAGTCCGCATTAAGGAAGTGTCGCACTACTGTATCGGGTCTGTCTTGAAAGTGCCGACTGGCTTTTTGTGAGCCGGTCACGATTAAATGAACCAACAGACATCAACTACGGGGCCAGGCCTGACGTAACACGACCTTCCCCTGACTTTAGTAATGAACCACTGGCATCCACTATAGCCGGGCCGTACGGCAATAGCGCCCGTCTGACTTTCAGGACAAAGCCACCAGACACATGCCTGGGCCTGGGATAGTGGCATTTTACCGCTATTCTGACTTTAGTCCAGCTACAAATTTCGCATTAGCCATGCAGGCCTGACAAGCTTTTAGCACCATCTCAGATTCTTTAATATGAGTCGACTCTCAGGCATTAGCCATGCCAGCCTGATAAAGCATTTCAGACCATCGTGGATTTTAGTCTAAGCCACTGGCATACCGATGCTAAAGATGGGCATTTGCACCATCCAAATTTTAGTCTCAGTCGGTTGGGCATTAGCCATGCCGGGCTGGATAGGGCATTTAGCACCATCTGGACTTTAATTTAAGCCGGTTAGGCATTAGCCATGTCGGGATGAATAGGGCATTTAGCGCATTTCGGACTTTAATCTGAGTCATCTGGGCATTAGCCATGCCGGACCAGATAGGGCATTTAGCGCTATCTGAGCTTTCAAGTGGACCAATTAGATGTTATCTATACTAGGCCGGATAGGTCATTTACTACGCCATCCTGGCTTTTAAGTGGACCTAAGTAGATGTTTCGTCATATACCTGCCTACACATGTCATTTCCATCGCGCCATCCTGCTTTTAAAGTTGACCGCTAGATGTTACCTTACACCGGGCCGAATAGGTAATTCTTACTACGCCATCCGAAGCGACCGACCGGTTAGATGTTGTCTATACCAGGCCGGACATGTCATTTTACTGCGCCATCCTGCTTTTAGCTGACCGTTGATGTTGTCTATACCGACAGTCATTTTACCGAAGTTATCCGCTTTAATGTCGATCAGATAGGTCATTTTACTCGCGCCATTCAGGCTTTTAATGTCGACTCAAGATGTTATCTATAATCGGGCCTGATAGGTCATTTACCGCATTTATCCCTGCTTTTTAAGTGAGCTATCAAGAAAGATTGGCCAGAGAATGTTTTAAAGAAAGCTTTATTGATAATACCTTTTCCAGGTTCGCAGCTTTCTCTGATCTAAGTCCGCGACTGGTCATTATTTTGCTATGAGCCTTCAACATGACTTTACAACTCCTTCCATCTTTTCTTACTTGCTCCCCGCTTTCTCTCCATGTCCCACGCCAATAAGAATCTGATCTTTCCGGAGATCGGGTCATCGGATCGCATGACATCGCCGACTGCCTCAAACGACCAGACGTGGGAATGGGGATCGACCGCCCGACCGACAAAATGCTGGTTTCGCTCGCCAATCGCCGCGAAACTTTTGTTCGAGTTCCCACGACTACGCCAATTGTTGTTACCAATTTTTCTCGTCCGATATTCGGGGCATCTACGCTGCAAGAATGCGAACTCATAAAGTGGCGACTCCGACGACGGTGCCTACGCCTCTCGACGACAGTCAAAGAATGTGAGAGGAAGAAGAAAAGGTTGAGATACGCTAATTACATAATTTTTTTTCTCGTGTGATCTTCCCAATTTATGTGGTTCGGTTCCCAAATCGTTTATTTTATGAATAATATATGTTTTCCTTATTAAGGATTATCCTTTTATGGGATAAGATATGTTTTTCTTTATCAATGATTATCCTTTTAAGGGATAATATTTGTTTTTTCTTATCAAAGATTACCCTTCCAAATAAAGGATTTAGAAATTAGGAAGTTCAGGGATAAATATCTACTTTGCGTATTTTCCCATAACAAATTTCCCATATGCGTGAGATGGCCGGTCAGGGGACTCGGATCCTGACGAGTTCTAGGATCGCACCGTCTCAGGGGTTCCCCGTGTGGTTTTAATATAGTGGGCCGCCTCGCAGCCTTCATGAGGTCGGGCCAGCAAAGGCCTGCAGGCCTTCTCGAGCTTCATTGAGCTAAAGGTCTAAGCCTGGTGCCATGGTACCCACATAAAAGAAACAAAGACCTAAATCAGTCTAGAAAGAGCAGTAATTTTGGTGTTTCAGAGATGGACCAAAACATAGTCGAAAATAGGAAATTTTGTGTGATTCAAATTTTTTTTGTAATCTAGACTTCTTGTATAATAACTCTCAAGAAGGAAGTGTATCAATTCAACCCCTATGGTGCCTAACAAATTTTGGAACCCGAATATGAGCTTAAAGATAAGCTTCTGGGTTTATCCTTCATTTTGGCACGCCTGATGTTCGTCAAGGTTGAGTTTTACTCATCCAAATTGAGTGTTTCAAATTTCGTGGTAATCTAGACTTCTCGGGAGCAATCTTTCAAAGAAATATCACAAAATTGTGTTGGGAGTGTCCTTTTTCAAGGACCATTTGTAAAATGGATATGATAGAATTATAAGGGAAATGTCACAAATTTCCTTTAACCCGTTTTTTCAGACCGCCATAACTTGCCTCCCGAGCTCCAAATTGAATGATTCTAGTTGGGGAAGAACCCCATTGCATAAATACCTACAAAACTAGAATACCGAGAATTAATTCTGACCTAATTCCCCTGTTTTTGAGACTTAAGTGAAGATACGGGTTTTGATTTCTTAACATGGGTTAGTTCTGTATTTTGGCCATAAGTTAAGTTATAATGATCAAAATGAGATCATTCCAAATTCTATTGAAAATAGACTCATAGAATTACAACTTTCATGAAGGAAGTTTGTGTAAAATATGTCTCGTTTGTTCCCAGAAAATTGTTCAAGTGAAGGTGAAAAATCTGTTTTTGGGTGGTAAGAACATTTTCGATAATTGGACCTTTTTGGAAAAAATGCATTGTTAATGCATGATAGTTATGATTTGAACATGTTGATATGTATGAAGAAATTAGAGTTATAAATATTGACTTGGAAAATAATATGAATGAGGTTAGACCTTTATAAAATGTTCTGAATCACATATAATTGTATGTCTGCTTAAGACCGGATAGTGAATAAATAGGGACTAGTGCTACGCAAGACCTCAGATAGTGTTTCGTGTAACACCTCGAAATATACCCTAATCGTTTTCAACGTGTTTAGGGTATTTTGTAGGTATAATTTTAATTTTTCGTAATTATTATTTAGCTAAGTGAGAAAATATGAGAAACCCGGAATTTGTACAAGAAACAAGGGTAAAAGTGGAATTTGTCAAAATAGAATATAAAAGTCATAAGATAATAAGATTATATGCCAAAGTGTAAATATGGGGATTGAAGTGCAAATAGAGGAGAGTTTGAGTACCAAAGTGCAATAAAAGGAAAATAAAATCAAATTAGGATAAGACCAATTAGGCTCTCTCATTTTGGGCATTTGGAGAGCAAAATGTGAAGAAGAAGAGAGGAGAAGAGAAGAAGTAGAGGAAGAAGAAGAAGAAGAAGAGCAAAAGACATGATTACGACTTTTTTGTATGGAAACTATGTGTGTATGGATAAGACTTGTATGGATAAGTATGGAATAGTATGGTTTTGTATGGACCCATTTCTATGGTTTAGTTAGGAATTCATCCTAACCCTAGATTTGTTGAAAGTTGGGTTGGAAAAACACTAGTGTGTATAAGATGAGTATGGAATCCTCCCTTTGAGTATGGATTCTTGGTTTATGATATAGGGATACCTATTTGAGTGTTAGGAAGTTAACCCAACTTACAAGTATTTGAGTTTGGGTATGGAAAACCCCACTAATCTTTATGTTTGGTTTTGTCAATAGGAACATTGGGAGTTGTTTTTGGTGATGCTTTTGGATTATTTTGGGGTTTTTGGTTGGATTTATGGAAAAATGGACGAATGAGCAAAATCTGGGCAATTTCGGGGGTCCTACGTCGCGACGTAGGGATCCCACGCAGCAACTTAGGTCCACGCTAAGGCATGCATGTCCACGTCATACAAGGGTCGAAAAGGAGTACTCGACAAATTCTTTAGGTACGCTTACAACAGAATGTAGCTACGCCGTGTTTAAGGTTCACGCAACAGAATTACCTGCTCACAAATAAGTAGATTTTTTAGTTTTGTTTTGTTTTGCTATTCTAGTTATTCCGAGGACTCGTCTATTGGATTAATGAGGACCCTATAAGTGTATGAAGGGGTACATTCATGTTTGTAAGGTAAAGGAAAAATTAGACTGTACCTCGCCACCAAGGCAAAGCGAATCTGTCGTTGGCAAACTTAATGTCTTACCCATGTGATAAGATCATAAGTTCCAAAACACACATAATTGTAGGATTGCCTAAGACCGGATATTGAATGACATGGCACCTCTGTTAAGTGGGCAGGCACGTATAGTACTTCGGTACACTCTGATTAGTACGATGGCACTCTCTGATTGTGCTTCTACATTTAAGACTTCTACTCGACAAGGGCAACGACACTCTATCAATGCTTCTAAGACTCCCGCTTCAGGCTACGGCACCTCAATACTGCACTCATACCTTCAGCATTCTATCGCTGTCTGCCTTACCATTTATTATTACCGGCCCAGTAGTCAAACAGCTTATATATATGATAAGAATCTGAATGACGAAGAGGAGTAAAGTAATGTACATAGTTCTGCTCTAAATGTACCTACGGGTATCTCTGTGCAAGTATAAGTCCTGTAATACCTATGGGTACCTCTATACAAGTATAAGCTCTGTAGTACCTAAGGGTACCTCCGTACAAGTATAAGCTTTGTAACTCCTACAGGAGATATGAACAAGTATAAGTATGTGTATAAGTTTGTTATATGAATTCATGGAAAATTCTAATATGCTACTGTATATCTGTTACTGATATATGTTTACTATAAAATAGTATTGATGCATGTGTATACGTTTAAGTCATATATTTCCCACTAAGCGTTAAGCTTAGCACGGGTTTTAATCCGTGTAGGTACAGAGGAGGACGTCCGTGATCTTTCGCATACTACTGGGCCATCACACTTGTAGGAGTACATCATAGTAGGTTTTGCTCTCTGATTATGTAAATGTACAGTTTTTGTATATTTATATGTAAATGGGACTCGCATTGCATGTATTGACATCGTAAACACCACTACTTGGTAGTTTTATTTTGTATCTTGTATATGGTATTTGATTCGCTATAAGACTTCGCTCCACCAATGTCCGAAAGCAAGTAAAGAGTCCCAAGATAGTCTCGCTCTTCCATCCGCCAAATGGGTCGGCGTGGACATTTCAAGACTCGCTTAGTGCTTCAAGACTTCTAATTAGTGATATGGCACCTGCTCGTTTCTAAGACTCCCGCATCAGACTGCACTACGTACCTATCAGACCATATATCCGCATTCATTCTTACTGGTCTATGTGCAAACATTTATATGAAAAAATACATGAATACATGACCCAAGATGCTTATGAAAATAAGAATTTACGATGCATCAAAGATACTTTGTATTAATATCAGAGTGTACCATCGGGTACTTTTTGTTCCGAATTGTATGATATGTACTCTTACGAGATGGATGAATATGATAACCCGCAAAGGATACATACATGTATATATATATATATGAACCTAATAAGCATGTAAATGGTTAAATGTAATTACCTGAAATAATATTGCATGCTTGTTTACTGTATTTGAGAATAGTTATAAGTGGTTTTGTCTTTATGTATTTTCCTCACTTAGCGATAAGCTTAGCATGGGTGTTTAATCCATGTAGGTGCTGAAGAAGTTGTTAGGGACACTCGCATTCATCAAGGCCAACATAGCCTTAGGAGTCCCCCTTCATAGGACCCTATTCTTTTTGTAATAGAAGTGGATGTTTAATATTTTTATTTATTTTTTACAAGGAAACTTGTATTATTAAAAGTAATTTTTAGACTCAAGCATATGTATTGAGTGATTCCTTTTTTAAACACCACTATGGTGGTAGTTTTACTTGGTTATATATATTTTTTAGTCTTAAATTTTTATAATTTAGACTTTTGAAGTATGATTATGTCATTTTTGACTTTTAGCTTGAGTTGTTCTCAATTATTTGCCAAAGACAAGTTTACATGTCTTAGCTTTATGTGGCGTCCGCTCACTCGCCATATAGTTATGGGGGTAGCAGATTACACGTTATCGCATTTGCAGGCAGCCTGTGCATAAACAAAGTCACAAAACTAGTAAGGTATTTTGAGTATGTATTTTTCATTTTTTTTCCTTTTCTTTCTTTTCTAAAGAAAATTTTATAGGCAAAAGCTATAAAATTGGACGTTATTCATACCAAGCATTTAAAATCTAAGTTGATAAATATTTTTCCTACAATGATTCATAACCTCGAAAAATATGCACTCTTCTCTATGTGATAGAATGAGAAATTTGAACCATAGCCATCAAGTTCTCATTTTAAAACATTACCACTTGGGCTCAGATATATTATTATTAAATTTTAAGTTATTAAGTTATAATTTTCTTATATCTTTTCATTTTATTCATATACTGTTAATTATTTCAGAAAATGATTAATATCACTAAGCTCGAATTTGCTGCCTTTGATATTTCGGGAAAGAATTATTTATCTTGGATATTGGATGCTGAAATCCACTTAGATGCTATGAATCTTAGAAATACTATCAAAAAAGGAAATACCGCATCCCAATAGGATCGCGCTAAAGTTTTAATATTCCTTCGTCATCATATTGATGAAGGTCTCAAAAGTGAATATCTTACAGTCTAGGATCCATTGATCATCTGGAAAAGTTTGAAAGAATGGTATGACCATCAAAAGTCCGTAATACTTCTAAGGGGCCGTTATGATTGGATTCATTTATGACTACAAAGTTTTAAGTCGGTCAATGACTATAACTCAACCTTGTTCAAAATTAGCTCAAATTTCTGACAGACATGCTTGAGAAAACATATACCACTTTTCACGCCTAATATGCTCTTTCAAAGAAAGAATATGTAGAGCCTCGCTTACCAAATATTATGGGTTACTTGCATGTCTCTTTGCAGCTGAGTAAAATAATGAATTATTATTAAAAAATCACCAATCTCGCCCTACCGGATCTATATCATTGCCTGAAGCCAATGCCACAATTCAAACTAATGTATTACGGGTACGGGTACGGATATTTATGGACGGCGCCGAGTTTAGTCATGATCACCATATTTCTTGGAATCAAGGTGATTATAATCAACCTCACAATAAGAAAAACAACTCCAATAACTAGAAGCTAAATCATTCAGAAATATTATCGGGAAAGGAAATTGGGCCGTATAACAAAAGGGTTTATGAGACTGAATGCTATAGATGTGAAATGAAAGGTCACTGGTCACGTACCTGTCGTACGACCAAGCATTTGGTTGACTTTTATCAAGCCTTTATCAAAGCAAAAGGTAACCAAATTGAGACCAACTTTATTAATGGCCAAGGGACAATGGATCCTGATAATCCTTATCAAGTCTCCCTCCAAGAAGCTAACAATCAAATTGATGACAATTTCCATCGATAATGATGGTGTAATACCTTTAACTCATTTCACATCTCTAACTTCTTCAAGATCCAAGGAGAAAATGATCATTTGATCGGGTGATGTTAATGTGTGCTATGATTAACATATATGTTTATTATGTTACTTTTATTACATATTTAATACAACAAGTTTCTATTTAAATTTGTCTTTCTTTGAAGATATATGATCATTCTCCTGTAGATGCATGTCTGTTGATTTGTACAATCCTCACACAATTATACGTGATAAGAAATACTTTTCAAACTTAACTTTAGTTCCATTTAATGTTTAACCATCTCAGTCCCGTTGACCTAATTAAATTCTAATAGCTATTATTGTTATGCCTAATGGCACAAAGTTTCAAATTGATGATGCATTTTATTCTAATAAATCTAATTGAAATTTACTTAGTTTCAAGGATATTCGCCGAAATGGATATCACATTGAAACTGAGTCATAATGGAAATGGGTATTTACTCATTACCGGGTAAAAACAAATCTTGAAACAATTGATTTCTTCATCATATGGGATTATATTAAATGTTCATTAGACCTCTTTAATCTCATGGTTGTCATGAATTAAGTTCAATGACCAAAAAACATTTTTACTGTAGCATGAACGCTTGGACACTCGGGACTTTCAATGATGCGCCGTATGGTTCAAAATTCTAATAGGCATCCACTAACGAGTAGACAAATTTTAAAATCTCATGATTTTAGTTGTACTGCTTGTTCTCGAGGAAAATTAATTATTTGACCATCTTTTACAAAGATTGCGTCTGAATCCCCTACATTTCTATAATGTATTCAAGGAGATATTTGTGGGCCTATTCACCCACTTAGTGGACCTTTTCGTTATTTTATGGTTTTAATTTATGCGTCTACTAGATGGTCTCATGTATTCCTTCTTTCTACGCGGAATGTTGCATTTGCCATATTATTGGCCTAGATAATTCGACTCATGGCACAATTCCCGATCATCCATAAACAATTGCCTTGATAACGTCGGTGAATTTCATCTCAAGCCTTTCTTGATTATTTTATGTCCATTGAAATAGATGTTCAATACTCAATCAAGCCATGTTCATACTCAGAATGGGTTGGCTAAATCCTTTATCAAACGTTTGCAATTAATTGCTAGACCATTACTTTTGAACACCAAATTGTCTTTATCGGCATGGGGGCATGCTATTATTCATGCTGCAAATTTAATTCGCCTTCGTCTTACAACCAATCAAGATTTATTCTCATTACAACTTGTTCTAGGTTATCAACCTAATAAATAACATTTACGTGTTTTTAGTTGTGTTGTTTGTGTTCCCCTTGCACCCACTCATCGAACTAAACTAGGTCCTCAACGCCGTCTTGGTATTTATCTTGGTTTTCAATCTTCATTTATTATTAACTATATTGATCCTTTCACAAGTGAGGTTTTTACTGCTCGATTTGCAGATTGTCATTTTAATGAAGATGTTTTCCTGCCATTAGGGGGAGAAAAGCCAATTCTAGAAGAATGACAAGAAATTACATGGACTGAATCATCTTTTTCTCATCTTGACCCCCCACAAAGCAATCTGAATTAGAGGTCCAAAAGATAATTCATTTACAAAATCTTGCAAATCTATTGTTTGATGCATTTATTGATTCAACAAAGGTTACCAAATCACATATACCAGTTGCAAATATCCCAGCATTGAAATTCCAATGGGAAAATTGAAATATAGCGTGGCCATTGAGCCTCAACCACAATTAAAACGCAAACGACCTATTGGCTCAAAAGATACAATTCCTAGAAAAATGAAAAGTGTTAAATTCAATGCTCTTGAAGAGCATACAAATATGAAAGGATTAACTGATGAACTAATAACCCCTGTAGAGGCATCAATTGAACAATTATCTCATGACATTGTACCGGTACATAACAATGAAGAGATATCTATTACTACCCTTATAGATGATGTTTTTTCTTTCCAAGTGACTATGGACATCATAAGCAATGATGAAGATCAGGAGCCACAACATATGAATGAATGTCGACGTTGAAATGATTGGTTAAAATGGAAAGAAGCAATTCAAATGTGTAGTTAAAATCATCAAGCAAACAGGTATTTGGACCAGTAGTTCAAACATCTAAAGATATAAAACCTGTTGGATATTGATGGATCTTTGTACGAAAGCGAAATGAGCAAAATGAAATTGTGCAATATAAAGCACGCCTTGTGGCTCAAGGCTTCTCATAAAGACATGGAATTAATTATGAGGAGACGTATTCTCCCGTAATGATGCAACTACATTTTGTTATTTAATATATTTAGTGGTCTCCGAAAGACTTGACATAATGGCCGACGGATTTACCACAACTCATTTATACTTCGATCTATCGATGCGCACGTATATATGAAAATTCCCTAATGATTCAAATTACCCGAAGTAATGAATTCAAACCACAGAAAGCATGTATTCAATCAAGTTACAACGACTTATATGGATTAAAATGCTTTGGTTGAATGTAGTATAATCAAGTAGTTTATTTGTTCAAAGAAGGATATGTGAATAATTCAATTTGCCCATGCATTTTTATTAAGAAAGTAGCAATTGGATTTGTAATTACTACGGTATATGTGGATGATATGAATTTGATTGAGACTCCTGAAGAGCTTATTAAAACAATTAACTACTTAAAAAAATAATTTGAAATGAAAGATTTTGGGAAAACAAAATATTGTCTCGGCCAGCAGATCAAGCATTGTTTAGATGGTGTATTAATCCAACAATCAACATATACAGAAAAAGTCTTGAAGCACTTTCATATGGATAAATCACACCCACCTCCTGGGCTTCCCCATTTGGCCGTTAGGGTCACTTAGAGTGACCAAAGATCCGCTTTCCTACTTTTAAAGAAGAAAATGAAGAATTGCTTCGGTCCCGGTACCATATCTTAGGTACTGCACTAATGTATCTTGCAAATTATACCGACCGCACATCGCTTTCGCTAATTTACTAGCAAGATACAATTCAACTCCAACTAAAAGGCACTAGAAACGTAATTAAACATATTAAGATATTCGTGGGACATGTGACATGAGATTATTTTATTCCCAAAACATTTTGAAACTGGCCAATTTTCATTATGATCACGCATTACTGTGATATATATTTACTTCTATTAAAATACCGCTATATCCTCGAAGGTCAAGAAACAAACATTGGTGGCCACCTTTCTCCAACCATTCAGATACTTGTCATATGAAGCTGGTTTCCAGAATGTGTTTGGTTGAGCATCTATGATAATATATCGGAAAATCATTTGATTATCTTCTATCAAGAATGTTTCAATAAAGATATATGAAGATACCGCCGCATGTAATGCTGAAGTTAAAGCGAGACATATTAAATGTGATCGAACTAAGCACATTTTATTAAAATTCTTCTATACTCATGAACTTTATAACAATGGTGAAATCAATGTGCTAACAGATAAGGTCTAGTGATAATCTAGCAGATATATTTCAAAAGCCTTGTCTACTATAACATTCAAGAAACTTGTACACCAGATTGGTATGCGTTAGGTAAAAGATCTTCAAAATGAAGTATTAGGGAGAATTGTTAAAGATGTTAGTATATTGCACTCTTTTTCCCTTTGTCCAGGTTTTATCCCATTGGGTTTTACTGACAAGGTTTTTAATGAGATAGTACTAATTATCTAGTGATGAATCATTATGGATGTACTTACTACGGTATTAATAAAGACCCCTATATATATGAGATTCCTGATAATGAAAGATAAGGAGAAAAAAGACTTCTTGAATTCTCTTTATATTCTCTTCATTTATCTTTTCTTTTTTTCATTATTTATAACAAAAAATAATAACACTTGACCCATAGATTGAGTAGCAAAGGTTATATATATATATATATATTAAATTTTACACTTATGGATAAACCAACCATTGGCTTTAATCGCAAACCGCAGAAATATTACATTGCAGAGGAACTGGACCTCATAAGAAAAGGAAAAGCGGAAACAGACTAGGGCTTCTGCACCACAATGCGAAAAAATTATTTGCTTTCCCGCTTTATTTCCATCGCGTGATTAAGTCTTACGATCTGTTTGGCGGTTGGAATAGGAATCATGGAGGGCAACGACTCCGAAGACGAGGGATTCGGATTCTCTAGAAACTATTTTATCGCCAAAGAGTTGGGTGGATCTGGAAAGAAATCATCCAGAAAGCTATCTGACATCGAGCCCGTCGACGAACAGGTTCTCTATTTATTTATTTATCTTTATTGCTCATCTGGTTGACGAAGGAGAGGAAAAGAAAAGAAATGACACGACACCTTTTTTTTTTCTGGGTTACTTTGTTAAACTGAGATGCTGAAAATGGAGTATCCAGAAAAGAAATTAAATTTGCATTAAGCCCAAAGGAAGGGAAAAGAAAACAAAAAATAAATTAGATTTAGTAAAGGAATCGAAAAGACCAATTATTTTGAAATTTTTTCCTACTACGTGACTGGGATTAAGTTTGCTTTTGCGTGTTGGAGCTGGAGGCGCAACCAAACAGAGCCTAAATATAAATGCCATTTTGTTTACTGAATGCAGGAGCTAAGAGCAGCCGCATGTAGTATTGAATCCAAACATGAAAAGGAGATAGCGTCTTTGTTGGATAGTTATAAAAGTTTATACCCTAAATGGGTATTCGAGCTAAGGTATGGGCCTTATTATCGGTGGCTGGGAATTCAGAAATGTTAGGGTTTCCTTTTCTATATTTATCTCAACTCCTGATATAGATCATGCTACTAGTGATTTTTTTGAGCGTGCGGATCGTCTGAGGAAACTGAAATAAGGGTTTTTACTAATATTTTGGGTGTTGATACTTCATAGCCAAGTTTCTTCTGAACTCATTGAGTTTCTGCAGATTTAGATATTCACATGTAATAAACTGGACTTTACTACCAAACATTGGCAGTTGGACATTCATCATCACAAAAAATATTTGTTATGATTGAGCTATTTGGCCAAGACGAGGGAAGATAAGGAACAATGTCATATGGAAATATGGTTCCCTGTTATTGTCTGCAGAAGAATGAGAAATTGTTTAACCACTGTTGTTGCTATTAATTTGGATTTAACATTTCATTTATGTTGATAAGTCATTTTGATCTATCCTTCATGTCATCTGATCATGCTGATCTGTGGAGTGTATGTTCTTCATTCAACATTCTTGATTGAGTGACATGTATGGCACACATGTAGTAGAAATTGAGGTCTAATTACATGCTGAAGTTTTATCGAAAGCATATTTTAACATGTGTTTATTCTGCCATATTATTTTTAGTAATATTTCAGGTGTGGGTTTGGTCTTTTAATGTATGGATTTGGATCTAAGAAGGCCTTGGTTGAGGATTTTGCTTCAACAGCACTTACTGAATGTGCTGTTGTGGTAATCAATGGGTATCTTCAGTCAATCAATATAAAACAGGTACTTCTACTTGGATTTGATTTTAGAATGGTACATGTATCTCATGCCCTTTTGAATTTTTTCTGGGATCACAACTTCAGTTGCAAAGATAGATGCCATTCTGAAATGTTTTTGCTCCATACATTGTGCACAACAAAGCAATGTTATATCAAGTCTTATCTCTTGAGCTCCTTTGCCATTCTTTTACTAGTGTGCACAGCATGTGGACTATAATAGGAACATATCCAGAAAAGAGTTTGTATCTGAGGAAGGCCATAAAGCGTGTTGTGTAACTTTTGCTATTCAGACTCAAAATGGGCAGTTTAATGTATGAATATGATATGCAAAGGCTTAAGGTTGATATGGTGATTGTAGTCATTATATATAGTATATATATATATATATATATATATATATATATATATATATATATATATTTTCCTCTTTGAAACGGGATCCTCTTTCAGTGCTGAATATGCTTGCATCTGATAACTAGCTTAGTTAAAAATATTTTCCTGTGGCTAAACTAGAGGAATTGTTTTATCACAATATTAACCAATAGCATGGAATTTGCCTTTAATCAATAACCCAACCATACATCTGCATTTTTATATGTAATGGTTTAATAACTTGTAGTTTAACCAGTATGCTACATGTATTTCCTCTGGTAATTTCTTTAACCTATGTACTACACTGTATAAGCATGTGCTTGGGTCATCGTTCAAGTTGATTATATGACTCTTTGTCCCCTTTGAATTCAATTAAATCACTACCATTTTGCATGGTAGGCTGTGATAGCCATAGCTGAAGTTCTGTGGGATCAATTGAAAACTAGACGTACTCCTTCAAAGGATTTCCCAAAAGCTCAACAGCCATTTAGTTCTCGATCCATGGATGATCTTCTTGCTTTTATGGATGGGTCGCACCGGAGGAAACTGATTGTTTTGTTTGTGTGGTCATTCACAACATTGATGCACCTGATTACGACTCTGATACTCAACAGTACCTTGCACTCCAGTTGCTGGTTGTTCCCACATCCGTATGGTTGCTTCCATCGACCATGTGAACACACCTCTATGTAAGTATATTTTTGCAATCCATTATCATTACCATAGAGAATGCGTAATGTTCAGTTTCATACTCTTCCTTTGCGTTTTGCATAGCTTCTGTCGAATGATATTCCAAATTTGATTGCTAATTCTAGCTGTGGGAATGTCTTCTCTTTCATTCTTTCTCTTGAAAGCCACTTGGGCAAGATTTCATGATAAGCGGCTATGTCTAACATTATGGAACATTTATATATATATCCTTAACAAAATTTGTAACTATTAACGCAGTATGTGTTTTTGCTGTTAGTATGGGACAAGAAGATGGTTCATACACAGTTCAACTGGTGCTGGTATCACGTCCCTACCTTTGTGCCATACAAGGTTGAGGGGATATTCCACCCTTTGATTCTAGCACATGGAGGCACTGCCCAAAGTGCCAAAACAGCTGCAATAGTTCTTCAAAGCTTGACGCCCAATGCCCAGAGTGTATTCAGAGTTCTTGCAGAACATCAATTGGCTCATCCTGATGAAGAGGGCAAGTAGCTACGCCTACACCTACTTCATAGCATTTTCTTTTACGTTCTCAGATTTCTCATACTTTACTTCTACATCTTTTTCAGGGATGCCTGTAAACAATTTATACAGTATATGTCGAGAGCGCTTTTTGGTGAGTAGCCAGATGACGTTGAACTCTCATTTGACAGAATTCAAAGATCACGAGTTGGTCAAAACCAGGAGGCATTCTGATGGTCACGACTGCTTGTACATTCCTCTCGCAACTGAACCTCTTCGAAAACTTCTGGTAGATATCAGTCAATAGAATTTATTTGGCCTGTTGCTGCGACCCCTGGCTTCTACAAGGAGTGGACACGTGGCCCTTTGCTAATTGTGTTTACTTGGAAATGAGAGTTTTAGACGGAAATAGTGTTTTTGGGGAAAAAAAATGATTAATTTAGTTTTGAATAAATTAATGTCCAAACTAACGTTGCCAGCCACAAAGGATTACATAATGCCGTTGTTACCGATAAATGCAGAATCGCAATTTTAAAATTATAATTGCCGTATTCATAACAAATGTAGATTATATTTTTACTACTTCCTTTATTATTATTGTTTTTAACATTGAAACTTATTTAAAATATTTACTATTTGATAAATTACATGAACTAATGGATTCGAATATATTTGTTATATTATCATAATAAATTATTTGTAAATCAACACAAAAGTTATTTATTTGAAAATAAATGAAATATATTTTAAAATTTTCACAACAAGCACATCCAAGGTAACACGAAATTCCAAATAAACCTAGAAGTTTTATTTTAAAATATTTGAAGCATTTTTTTTTATTTCACAAGTTATATCCAGTTTTGTATATTACTATTTTAAAATACTGAATCATGGAATATTCAATGGAATTTTGCATGAAGCTCGATTATGACCATATATAAACCAAATATAAATATATAAAAAAATTATATACAAATTTCTCAATATATAAAAATATCAACATATATCAATGAGTCACATAATGACGTTTTGTATTTCTTCAGACAACGCCAGAATACACGCTAGTTGATCTTATGTGTCTCGTGCAATGTCAAACGGAGCTGATGGAGCGAGGGAGCCAAGGAAATGACTGACGTAAGACTCGACGTGATACACGAAAGACAAGACGCCTAGCCGAAGTACACCCAACTCTAATATAAGGTCAATGATGGTGTCATTGATGGGAGGCAATGTAAGGGATGATAAAGGGTGGGATAATAAGGTGATATCTATTGCTATGGAGGTTGGCTCTTGCGACATCAAATATGGTAAATATGTTGCCGGCATTTGGGCGCGAATGCAAGTCCTGTAAAGTATGTTCGCGACGTAAGTACGCGGGTATCAAGCAAAGAATGCTCGCCAGTGTACGACAACCTCCCTCACCATCTCGACCATAACCTCGCCCACCATCTCGACCATGACCTCGCCAATCAACTCTCCCTCTCCCTTTACCTCAAACGAACTGCATACGTACTGGAGTGGATGATACTAGAGGTCTAATGGATGGTCTATGTGATGTAGATGCCTCTTGATCGTAGTCAACGATGCGATGCTCTTCTTTGATTTGGTGTAACATTGATCTAGTAATATGATGTAAATCATACACCAAACCGATGGTAGCACCATGCGAGTGACTAGCTATGTCAGCCATGACAGAGATCTAAATGAACCAACCAAAGAATTATAAATACATAATCTATTGATTCAAATTTGAAAAATACTTTAGAAACACAGGACTCTAACTTACCAAAACCTGAGTAGTACCGGCTGTAGTATGAAACCTCATATCATCCCTATGGAGTGGTGATGTCATAAAACGTCGTGTAATACGACGACACCACTACATATATGGATCATGGAAGTCCATAATACCCACCATAGAGGGTGTAGTGATGATCCTGCCCGCTCGTGTATCTCATAAGGCAATGTATGGAGCATGATACGTCGCTCAATTTCTTTGGTGTCATCCACGTGCATCCACTCTATGTAGCTGTTGCTTATAAGAGCAAGATGGAGGTATCTTCTGGTGTAGCCCAAACTGGCGTAAGACTCGCTTCGGGACGACATGCCACTCAACGCCTCGAACATATAAGCGCGCGGATATCGCCCACCAAATTTCCCTCGACGCCTAAGCAGATATTCTGCAAGTCGGGTCAACCAATCCTCCAACGCATGGCTGCCATAAGATTCCACACATTTATACGGACGTCAAAAACTTTATATGAATATGAATGAAATTACTATAAAACCATATACTTTACATATATCATCTAATCAAGAGTTTGTGCATCTAGTCGACCATATAGAAGGAGTAATAATCGGATGGGTTATGCACTTCAGGTTAAAGGTACTCCACTCACACCCTAATGGAAGAGCCGACTCGACTCGCTCAACCGTAGCTCAACCGGTAATCCATCATCGACGTACCGAAGCAGCTCCATCGACGACATCGCCATCGACATCGCCATCATGTGGGCGCATGAGCCATCGGGTGGTGTCGATATGTCGGTCACCCGTAATCGAGTCGCCCACGTAAGTGCTGTAACGCCTCTCGACATAACCCTAGTCGTTTTCGACATGTTTAGGGTATTTTGTAGGCATAATTTAAATGTTTTATGAGTTAAATGCGAAACATGGAAATGAGAGACTCGGAAATTTACAAGACTTAAGGATAAAATTGTAATTTGTCCAAAAAGGGACTTAAAAGTCATAAGTTAACAAGATTTGAGGCCAAATGAAATATGAAATTGGAATATTAATGATCAAAAAAGTTGGAGGACCAAAGCAACAAAGGAAAAGTCATTGGTAATGAGAGGAGACCAAAATGATTATTTTTGGTCTCCAAACAAGGGCTTCACGTATTGAGCAAAAGAGAAGCAAGAGGGAAGAAGGAGATCAAGCTAAGGTATGATTTCTTTGCGATTTTGGTATGGAATTTTCAGATGGATTCTCCGACTTTTTGTATGGAATTTATGACTCAGCATGATTTTGGTACATGAATTACTTGGGTATGGATTGCCAGGGTTTCATTCGGGACATTAATTGATCCCTTTTCTGTGTGGTTTTGTTAGGAAAACATTCTAATCCTAGATTTAAGGGAAGTTTGGTTGAAAATCCCTAGTCAGATAATAATTAGATATGGAATCCTTCACAATTCCAAGGCTTTGTAAAGTTTAATGAACTCTGGGTATGAATCCTGATTCTTTGGCTAATTAAAGGTGTCAGGAGTTGTTTAGAGGGGATTCCATGTTAGTTTTGACGAAGAAGAGAATATGGAGAAAAGTGCATGAAGAATGGTGAATTCCACCATTTATGGGTAATTTCCGCAACCCGCACTCCAGATAGGCAGCGGAACAAGTGCGTACACCTCCAGAACCAAACCCGTACCCCAGACAAAGTCAGAGCCGTACCTAAGAGGTCGAGCCGCACTCTGAGACTGCTTTTCTATTTTGACCAAATGTCAGACAACAGGACCATAACTTACTCATATTTCTTATCCGATTTGAGTGATTCAAGTTGTTTGAAGTTAAAACTAGAATTCAAGGAGAACCAAACATCCCGGGAATAGGTACCTCGAATTCGAATCTATGTGGCCCAAAAATTAACTCAAAGTAGGGCTATGTTCAGTCAATTCGCTTCAGCTTTTGAACATAGAGTAGTCCCATTGTTTCCAATTTAACTGAGTTTCATATCCGACTAGCGATTCCAAATTTGAGATGAACCCCATTACCTTTCAGCTTCAAATGAATGCCAAAGAACCGTGCAGTCAAAGAAGTTAAGCCTCCCGAAAAATAAGAAATTCAGACTGCTCCTAGCGTAATACCCGGTAACCAACTACTGCATGAAAATGCCATAACTTTACCGGACATTCAATCGAATGATTTCAATTTCTAAGAAAAGTAGATGCATCAGGACAAGAATACATGAACGTATGTGTGAATACATCGCATTCATGTATAAGTATATGAAATGCCATATTTATAGATATGTTCATAAAACATGAATTTGATATGAAACATGAAAACGAACTAAAATATGAACATGAACATGAACATGAATATCAAAGGTAATATGTCATGATCACGTAATGTGATTAAGCAGCGTTATGTTCAAAGACATATGACAATATGACTACCTAGGATCGGAAGAATGAATGAGTGGACGTTCCGACGGCAGGTTTCTAAGACTCCCTGCTGCGCTTCGAAGACTCGCTGGTGCTACGCACTTCGCTGCTGCGGTAGCCACGCCCCGATCGCTTCAAGACTCTCGCCGGGTGCTACGACACTCCGCCGCCGGGTACCACGCCCGGACGGCGGCTTCCCAAGACTCGCTGCGTGTGCAGCACATGCCTGGCCTGGCACTACTGCAGCTCAAGATCAGACAGACTCTGGGCACTTATCAGGTTACGTCCTACTCCATTTCTTACGACTGTCTGCAACAAACGCTTATATGATAAGACTCGAATAAAGAATAAGAGTAAATATTTGAATGTACCCTCAGACTGCTATGTAGTACTCCACGCGGCACTCGTATCCGACACCCCGTAGCACTCCACGGCACTCCTCGCACAAGAAAAATAAGCATAAGTTCCCCGCAGTGGACCCACTCGGCACTCGCACAAGAAAATAAGTATAAGTTCGTAGCATCACCCAGTACTCCTCGCATCTGCAAATAAGTATAAGATCCGTAATATAAGTATAAGTCTCGTAGTACCTACAGTACTGCATCTGGGTGAAGACAAGTATAAGATCTCAAATACAAGAATAGCATCCGCCAAGTACAAGAATAAGTCTGCAATACCCGTGATAAGATCCGTAAGACAAGGATATGCTCTATAGTACAAGTACAGGATACAAAGTATCTTTGTATAAATATAAGTTTTGAAGTACCTACGGGTACTCCTGTATCTGATTAATTTCTGTAGTACCTACGGGTACTTTTGTATCTTATTAATCTCTATAGTACCTACGGGTATCTCCATATAAGCTCCGGATAAGGATAAACTCAGTAGTACCTATGGGTACTCCCGTACGAGTATAAGATAAGTTTGATATAAGCACAAGTGTGTGTCTCTTAGGACATTTGAAACAAGCAGTACTACTGGTACTCTCCGTATAAGAATAAGTTCCCGCAATACCGCATAATGCCCGTAATATCTCTTTAGTACCTTCCTGCACCCTCCAAAACAAGTGTAATCTCCGTAGTATGCATAAGCCCCATGGTATAAGTATCAACCTTGTACCTAAGGGCACTTTCAGATAAGATAAGTTCAGAAACTCCTACTGAGACATGAGATAGATATAAGTATCAAGACGCATAAGTACCTCCGTATAAGACAAGCTTCAGAACTCCTACTGAGATCTGTGATAGATATAAGCATCGCACGTGTATAAGCAATCTTCAGATACATAAGTTCTCAGAATTCCTACGGAGATCCGAGATAGATATAAGATCGTAAGACGTTATAAGTATTCCTCGCAGGCTATTAAGCTCCGTGAATTCTACAGAGATCAGAACAAGTATAAGTATGAGTACGTGGATAAGTACCTCCGTATAAGTATATGTATATTCGCCCTCGCATAATGAGGAAATCTATATAAAGATGCTATTCTACGGAGATAAGTATAAGTTTGTTATAAGTATAAGTTCGCATCAGATACTAGATATCTCGAACAAGCATAAGTTTCTTACAAGGATAATTATGTATGTAAATATGTGATATGAATTCCTAAAGATTCTGATATATGTTACTGTTATATGTTATTTGTGATTCAGTATAAATGCATGTGTTTCTGTATAAGAAATGTTTCCCACTAAGCGTAAAGCTTAGCACGGGTTTTTAATCCGCTGCAAAGACAAGAGTAAGACATCCGAAAACATCCGCATACAGCTGGGCCAACACACTAATAAGGGTTCATCACAAGAGGTTCTCAAGGCCTAATATGTGTAATTGAAAGTAAAGTTTTTGTATATGTATTTGTAAATGGACTCAGATATGTGTACAGATATTGATGGACACCATCTGATAGTTCTTTTCGATATATGAGATTTTGATTCTCGTTATAAGATGAGCCATACCACAGGTACAGTTCTAAGGAAAAAAAATCAGGTAAAGAATCCCGCTTATGAGCCAAGACTCGAACTCTGCCTGATCGAAATTAACCTGGCCTGACCGGATCTGGTTTCCGACATGAAGTCTCTCCCAAGACCATAGCTAAATATAAAATAAATATAAAGTAAGCAACCTAATGATGTGTAGTGTATATGAATGTGTATGTAATAAAATATAAATATTACATACATGTATCAGTGCAATACAACCGCTAATACCGCGTCTACGATCCAAGCTAGCTCGACATAACTCGCGATATGTATGTGTTAGTACTGCACCACCCCAACTATAAGCTCCGCAGATGCGGTCAAATCTTTGTATAGTGGGAGAAAGCACAGATGAATAATTCCCTTCTCGGCTCGCAAACAAGAAGGATCCCATCATCATTAAGATGAAACCACGTGCACTCCGCTCTAAAGTGATCTCATCTGCATCAGGTGTCGGGGCGGATAACTGGTCACATAACCACCGGATGGAGATAGCGGATCCTCTGAGAGCATCAGCGGGTGGGGTAACACCGAGCAGTTCCCGCACAACTCCGCCACATCGAACACACATGTCCCAATGACTGCTGGTCCGTCGATACGGAGGCCAAGGATGATAGCAACATCCTGTAACGTGATCGCCATCTCCGACGAAAGCACATTGAATCGTGTCTCGGCAGCCGCCACCTCTCGACGAGACAACTGATAAGTGGCCAATCGATCATGATGTGGCCCAAGCGATATGTACCATAAAATCCCATGCGGATCACGTATGGACGAATGCGTATATCCATCCTCCACAGATACGCACGGCGCTTTCATCCGCCGTCGAGGGCAGTACTTCATGAAACCAAGTAACGAAGAAACCAAATTTATAATTGATTATATATAAATTACATGTTACAACCGGTAATATTAATTGATAATTAATAAAATACATACCTGCTCTGTATCTACTAAGTGTGACCTGTGTTTGTCTTGCAATACCAAGACAAATGGATCCAAAGGGATTCGGTGATCATGAAGCCATCCAACTTATATCTATGGGTCGCATAACACGGCTGCATAATTATTAACAAAACACATTGGAAAAAAATAGTATCAACATAATTAATGCAAGTACTAATTACAGCGACAATGAATTAAAATACACACATACATGAATGATGTCTCATTTACTTAAATAAGGTACACAAGTATTTCATAATTCAAGAAACATTCGTACATAAGTGTTATAGAAAGCAACTACAATTCCTCAACGAAATTGCCTCACAAAAAAAAAAAAAGTTAGTTACTTCACATCTATCACTTAAATGGATTTATATTCTTACAAGAAAGCCGACAGACTCTATTTGTCGCATTGGCCACATGTGATAAGAGTGTTCCCTCCCTAACATCCATTTCATTATGCAACCCAAGATTTCTTAGTGACATCCACTCCTATGCTTCTACTTGACTCATGAGGTAAAATCTTAGGGACTATCATAAAGAGGCAACTCATCTTCATTGAATATTGATGAAACAAGTTTCCGCTTCATGTGTCATAGTAGTACGACAAGGTAGTATAGTAGCTCAACAAATAACCGAAAATCAACACATCAATGCTGACATGTTGTTATGATATGACTACATGGAAATCCATATATCAGTGTCTTTCCACATGTGCATTTCTGGTCATGTAAGTTGAGGCGCTGCGTTCGACCACTCCTTGACTTGACATGAAATCAGCCATGTATGTGGATCTGCAAAGAACAATTTCCCATCGATCCATCCTAACAACACGACCCCAAATCTGAAAGCATCAACATAGGAGTGAATTGCTCATCAAATGTCAATCTATTAATTTGTTCTCTTCTTGCAAAAAGCAACCTAAGGCGTAAAAAGGCTAACTCCGTACTAATGCAATGAATGGTGTTACTTAGCTTCTTAAGAACACTATTAAATACTTCCGACATGTTGGTTGTCATTATCCCATATCTTCGACCTCCATCATGTGAAAGTGCCCATAACTGAAAAGGGATTGCCTCTAACCATTGTTGTGCTTTAGAATTAATTCTTCCAATTTTATCCATATGCTTATTGAATTTGCATTGTGTACTCACTAAAGTTGCTCTGCAAGATAAATTTCAAATTTTTCTAAGAGTTTATCTTTTGAAACATGTCACAAAATTGCTTGCAAAATGATGAATGCAAATCTTATGATAAAGTGGGATGAGTGCCTCAAACTTCGGGTATGAGGATCGCTTCATCGCAGCCCATAATACCCGATGTTCAGAAGATATAACACAAATCCTCATCCGTTAAGTTACTCTGTTTCTAATACATGCCAAGAACCATCCCCAACTATCTACTCGTAATAGTAAACGCACGGAAACAACCGACATTTCCCGGCTATACCCCATAGCAATCAATAACGTGTCTTTATACTTCCCATACAAATGTGTACCATCAATACTCAGTACGGGACGACAATGTTTGAACCCTTCAATAGACGGCTTGAATGACCAAAACACACGTTGGAATATCTCAGTGTTTGGCATATTAATGTCAAATGTTTTCTAAATTATAACACATCCAGGATTTGCTTACTCTAAGGCCAAGAACAAACGTGGCAACTTTGTATATGACTGAGAAAATTCACCAAATAAGTATCTAAGTGCTTTATGCTTTCCATCAAACGCCTTTTTGTATGATATTTCATATCCCAATTTCTCCATCACACTTACATGAATAGCAGTCGTAGTCAATGTGAATTGTGACTTAATTATTATGGTCTTTATATGAGCAGCAACCAAGTTTGAGTCCACCGATGATGGTCTCTGCTCATGCTACTGACATAAGTATGCCCTTTTATATTTGTTGATAATGAATAGTTGTATATCTTTTACAACCATAACACTAAGCTTCCATAGACATCGGGACATATTCTTTCTACTTTCTTATATCTTTTAAACGAGCAATTTTTTTGAGAATGCGATAACGATAAACTCTGTGTGCTTTAATTGAGTAAATCTTGCAAACTCCTTTGCAAATCAGGATTTAGAATTAAAACTTATTTAACTACTAAATTCTCCACTGAATTACCTGCAGAGTATGTCGCACCTGTATGAAGTCCAACCACTTGAAATAACATTACCTAAGCTTTCAACATGTTCAAATGAGGTGTTGGTGGTAAGTGATAATGAATGTGGGATGACCTTATCCGTTCCTCAACATCTCCAAGTTATATTCATCATACCACAAGATGTCAGGAGCGGACAGAGACATATATCCTCGCTTCATTTCTCCAAAACTCGTTGAAAACTGAAGGATGATACATGTCCATCAACTTGAACATCCGCGTCTCCATTAAATTCATTATCAACATCTTCATCAGATTCATCATTAGCTTCTTCATAAGCGCAGCCTTCATCATCTTCATATATCCCAGTATCCGGTACTGGACCGCTACTAAGCCTACAACCATAGTCAAATTCTGCAACATTATAATTGTCGCGAACTAATAAATCTATATGGCCACCCACAAATTGATTCACTTGTGGCTTGACTCGAACGACTTCAATATACAATTCAATTCTCAATGCTAGTTTGTTAATTATGTTCAACATTTGGTACATACTACTGTCATCCCATATTGGAAAATGTTGGAACCTATTTCCACTTTTTAGAGGATACTTACAATTGAGGACTAATTTGAATCTTTGTTTGTCAATGGTTGTCCTTGAGTATATCATATCACTCAATTGTTCAAACGTGCATTCAATCGATACATCCAAAGGCACAATAATAGCTTTGTTCCCCACATATTTGACATATGTTTCAATCCTCAATATATTTCCATTGTAATAACATATCACTCTTAATGGGATTTAAAATGTATTGATAATCAATTGCATAAAATGGTCCCAAATGAATTAAATAATATGAGAGGTCATTATCCTTACCATTTAAACTACATTCATGGATGCTACATTCAATCATCTTGTTTAGCCAATGAATAACCCAAAAACAAATTTTGGCTATATGAAAGTTCACATGGGGTAATAATTAAGTAAAATCAGACTTGACACGTGAGAACCTAAATGAACTTAAATCTATATTCTTTACTTATAAGGTGATGCCTTGGAGCTCAAATATCTATTATATTTTTACCAGGTTAAGGTATGGATAAGGTATGCCCTTCTCCATGTTATTTATTGATATATAAAATCAACTCTCTATCTTGTTGTCCTTATAAATGGGAAAATTAAAAGGAATAATGAGAAATTGTTAGGACTAATAAATCTAGAGACTTTTGATGAGAAACAACATTATAATATATTAAGTAAGAATAAGTACAATAGAAGGATGAACCAATAATTTGTAGCTTACAGCATAAGTTAAAAACTCTGCTTGCACACAAAAACTATTTTCCAAATAGTTCATTATTAAAAGCAATTTTGTCAATGATTTTCCAAATTTGTTAATACAAAATATCAATCAACACTTTTTGAAAAATTTATTCACTATAATGCACGCGTTAATGCATTAACGCATTGGAATTTTAAATTTTTTTATGCAATAAATTTTGTGCCAAAGTTAATGTCGTTGTCCATGACAACGACAATGGGCCCAATTGTCTGTTTAATCCTCCTCGACACGAATCCGAGGGTCATTACTGCTAAAACTAATTTTGTCTTTCTTTTTTTTTTTTTTTTCAAACGAAATACTTCAATCCAAAACTCGAAATTTCAAAGAACGCTTCATTACATACTAAACAATTTTAAGTTATCATATTTTCTATTTCTAACAAAAACGTTGAAACAAATAAATCCAGCCTCGAAATCACATTTATTTGGCAGACAAGGCCAATTATAAACAATACCAGTTTGACATAATTCAGACCAAATTAAGAAAATTTCTTTTCAAGAATAGGTCTGACAACACCCTAAACTTCTAAAAATAAGATTTTCCATTTCACAATGACAATTCCTAGCTGAGATAACTCGTTAAACACGCAAACTGCGATCGTTTGTTAAAAATTATAGGACCGTTTTGTTCAAAAAACACACCACAACAACAAAATTATCACTCAAGGAATTTTCACCAAATTATCAAAAAAACAAACTAACAAAATCACCAATCTAAGAAATTTTGAAAAAAAATATAGTCCTATGTCGGATATTTACCTGCTGCCGTGTTGAATAAAGTTCCACGAGAAGAAAGAATGGAGCAAAAATCTGGATCACATCAAGCCCTAGTCGGGCCGGCGCCGGCGATGAAGAAATAGTAACGAATAAACAATCCTACGTCAGCACTTATTTGCCGCTGTCTAATAGAGTATCGTAAGAAGAAAGAATTGAGCAAAATCTAGATGAAATCATGCCTTGTCGATCGATGCTATTAGGTGCAGACGTGGCGAGGAATAAAGGAATGAGGAAGAAGACGAAAGGCAAAAATACCACCTTGAATCAAATTAAAGTCCGCGCTCGTGATCGCTAAAGATTTGAAATTTTTAAAGAACAACAACATTTGCCAGCATAAATCCTACATAGTTCAGACGCACTAATTTAAACATTAATTTGATTGAAAAACTAAATTGTCATTTTTTTTCTCTCTGTAGTTTTCAGACGGAACTATTGTATTTTTGAAAAAGATAAAATTAGTTTGTCAGGCAAACTATTAACCAAAATGGTTCTCACGCCGCTGTCGAGAAGGCGATATGATTTGTGTAGAAGTTGCAAAACCGTAACAATCTGCTTTTAAAGAACCAAAATGTCACGACGACAACAACGAGACTTTTCGCTATTTCCGAGATAACTGACGACTTCGAGAATCGGCGACATTTGAATTAAGTGATTTCATCTACGACTTAATAGTGGCAATCACGCCTTAAAACCTCGCGCTAGAGCTTTTTTTTTTCCCATTTTCCTCTTCCTCCCTCCCGCCCGCTTACCGCCGCCGTCGTCCGCCCGTCTCGTGTCGGGTTTTTCGCTTTCTCTCGACCACAGTAACAATCTCCTACCAATGTCGCTTGGAAATTAATAATGTGAGGAGATGATTTGTTTGTTTCTCGTGTTCGAATCCTTTCTCCTTTATGAAGATCTGATACGCTTTGTGATGTTTGACTGGTTTTTTTTTTTTTTATCATTTCGTGTTTACGCGTTCAGCGTGCCTCGATTCCGACAGCTAGACGCTTTTCAAGAAATAATACAAGCGCTCCCTCGTATTTCGTCATTAGGTTCTAATTTTGACTCTTGCCACCGGACGTAACACTGTTTTGGATGACTTGAATTTCAGGTTTTATCGATAGTTTTAATATGCCAATTATTCTAAATCGGGGGGGCATTGTTCAGTTTTTTTCTTCTATGAATGGAGAAACTCTTCTAACTTAACACTGTTATTTTGTGGGAAGAAAGCACAACAAAAATTGGAGGGTCTCCCCCTTGAGCATTTTTTGAACCATTTAGAAGGAAAGTGATGGAGGAGTGTTTAAGAATGAGGAACAACCAATTGAATTGTATAGTACATTCCTTAGATGTATACTGTTATGGGTTATAATGCATTTAATTTATTTTGTAGATTAGATGGAATATAATTCAGTGGAGAGTAGCCTTTATGTTCTCTTGAACAGAGCCTTTGATACCCATTCTATACATCTCAGGCATGTATAGCTTTTCAATCATATCTATGATAATTTTTTACTTGCTTATCAAAAAAAGATTGTTGCCTTCCTTAGGTTGTCCTGTTCTTGTAAAATACAATAATTTTTTACTATCGTTAGTGGTTTGGCAGTGGTGTTTTTACTATGTTGAGTAGCTTGATGAATATGAGAATTGTTCAGCCAATGGATTGTGAACACATCAGCCAAAAGATTTGATGTCAAACCAATGCTAATTTCCTTGTAGTCTCAATGAGCCTTGAGGAAAATTTTTGATTTCATCCCATACCACTCAGGTGTACCCTATAGAGAAAATTAAGTCATTTGATTAGTTTAGTCTCTTTCGTTGAGCAAGCCGATCCATTTATTTATATCCACCATTAATAACTTGACTCCGAAAGACCAATTTCTCGTACTTATGAAACCTTTATCTTTCTTGACATTTATTTGACTATATTTCTCATTTCTGAAAGAACTCTTGGTTTAAGGATGTGGTGATTACTCTGGAAACCAACCCCAAACCCACATGGTTTCTAAATGCATTCCGCTAACGCCATCCCATGCTTCAACAACGCTTCTTGAAAATTCTCTTCAAAATAATCTACAAAGAAGTTGAAACCTTAAAAACCCTAAGACGCTTAAACCCTAAAACACTAAAACCCTAAAACCCTAAAACCCTAAAACCCTAAAACCCAAAAAGCCAAAAACCTAAAACCCTAAAACCTTGAAACCCTAAAACCATATGACATTAAAACCTTACAACCTTAAAACCTTAAAACCTCCCAAAACCTTAAAACCCTAAAATCCTAAAACCTTGAAACCTTGAAACGTTAAAACCCTAAAACCCTAAAACCCTAATAGGCAGTCTTGTAAGAATAGAAATCAAGTTTAGTAAATCTAATGTATGAATGTAGTTGCTTTGTATAACACTTTGTTATCGAATGTGTATTTCTTGGATTATGAAATTGTACTATATGTGTAATTAAATCATGTATGTGTAAATGCGACATCTTTAAGTAAATGAGACATCAATCATGTATGTGTCTATTTTAATTTATCAGGGTTAATTATTACTTGTTTTAATTATCAGGATACGCCTCCAATGTGTTTTACTAGTCATTTATAGTGCCTTTCAAACATCCTAAAAGTTATATATATGCTAGAGGGCTTCATGATGTCAGGGGATCCATTAGATCCATCTCTGCCTTAAGATTGCAAGATTGCATACGTAAACTCCGCCTTAGTTGACATCAAGTGTGTTTGTATTTTTATTATTCATGAACATTCCAAGCTTTTTACTCTCTAATCTATATATATTCAATTATAAACATGGTTTTTTCGTTAATTGTAGTTTCAGGAAGTCCTCCGCCCTCGGTAGCAGATGAGAGCCTTCCTCAATATGTGGAGGATGGATCCACGCATTCGTCCATACATGATCCACGTAAGATTCTACGATGTATACCGCTTAGGCCACATCATGATAGATTGGCCACTTATCACGTGTCTCGTCGAGAGATAGTGCCCCGAGACACACACATTTCATGTCCCAGTCTGAGAGATGACGCATCACGCACAGATGTTGTTATCATCCTTTCGCCATCAGATCGACGACCCCATTCACGGGACATGTGCCTCGACGTAGCAGAAAGGCGCGGGCAGCCGCCGGTCACCCCACCCGCTACGATGCTCAAAGAATCTCGCATTCCCATCGCGGTTATGTCGAGTTATCCACCCCAGGACCTGATGCTGATGAGGTCGATTTAGAGTGAAGTGCACGTGGGTTCATCTTAGCAATCTTAGCGTTGATGGGATCCTTCTTGTTTGCGGACAAGAAGGGGGTCCATGTTCATCTGTACTTTCTCCCACTACTATGAGATTTGACATAGACATCGACTTATAGTTGGGTGGTGCAAGATTCGCATTACGCATATCAAGAGTTATGCCGAGCCAGCTTGGACCGTAAACGCGATATTAGCGATTGTATTACACTGATACAGGTATGTAAATTTATTTTTTTGTAATTACATACACTTTCAGCTATGTAATTAGGTTGCTTAATTTCTGTTTATTTTATATTCAGCTATGGTCTTGGGAGAGACTTCACGTGGGCCGACCTGATTTTGGGCGATCAGCGGCATATCCACCACCACCATTGCCTCATGCCTTACATGATGACGATGCCGATGTCGTCGATGGTGACGTAGCTGAGGGTCTGGACGATGGATTACTAATTGAGCATGGCGTTCACCAACCGCAGCCACTCTTCGGCTGGGGGGTGTAGGTGGAGAGTACCTTGACACTGGTGCTTAACCATCCTGTCCTCCTCCTATATCGAGATCAGCTAGACGCACAAACTTCCGATTAGGTAATTATATGTAAAAATATATGGTTTTATAGTAATTTCATTCATGTTGACATAAAAGTTTTTGACGTCAATGGTAAATGTGTAGGTCTTATGGCAGCCATACATCGGAGAGTTGGTTAACCAACTTCCCGATATTTGCTTAGCTGATCAGGATATCTGGCGCACGATGTCATCGCTCATATGTTTCGAGACTATTGAGTGGCATCATCCGCAGCGAAGCCATGCCAGCCATTGGGGTCGTGATCGTGAGATACCTCGCTTACTCTTTACAAAGCAATAACTACATAGAGTGGATGCACGTGGGCGACACCAGCGCGATTGGGTGACGTATCGTGCTCCGTACATAGCATTATGGGATACACGAGCGGCTAGGATCATCACTTCACCCCCTTATGGTGGGTTTGATGGACTTCCATGATCCATACATGCAGTGGTATCGTCGTATTACACGATGTTTTATGACACCACCACTGCATAGGGATGATATGAGGTTCCATACTACAGCCGGTAGTACTCATGTTTTGGTAAGTTAGAGTCATGTGTTTCTAAAATATTTTACATAATTTTAATCAATAGATTATGTAATTATAATTCTTTATTTGGTTCACTCAGATCGCCGCCATGGCTGACATAGCTAGTCGCTCTTGTTATGCTTCTGTCGGTGTGTTGTGCGACATACATCATATTGCCTAGTCGGTGTTACACCAGATCGGAGAAGACCATCGCATCGTCGGGTACGCTCAGGAGGCTTCAACATCACACGGGACCATCGACACTGTCATCCACCACGTATGCCCATTCCGAGGTAGAGAGGAAGAGGGAGAGGAGAGGGGAGTTGATCGCCGAGGTCATGCTCGAGATGGTGGGCCAGGTCATGGTCCGCACAAAGGACTGCCTGTGCACACTCGAGCCGACTTTGCCTACCCGATACCCTCCCATACTTACCCTCACCCGATATACGAGTACCTCCCCACACACTTACACATCACCTTCCATTCCCATATAGTTACACATCCCCTTCCATACCCCACACACTTACACGCCAGACACCTATCCTGTTGCCAGAGCCGCCTATAGCAAGAGATATCACATTGTCGCTACACCTTACCATCCCATACATCGCCTCCCATCGATGACACCATCTCGACCTTTACCCGAGAGGGGTGTACTTCCGCCAGCGACCTTTGTACTCGACATGTACATCGACCACTTCATCCATAAGCTACCTTGGCTCCATCAACTCCTTCAGCTCCATCTCAGACTCCACGGGACCCTATTGCCCAACAGGCTATTTATTCTAGGTGCCGTTCTAAGAGAAATATAAAGGCGCCATCTTGTGGGACTCATTGATACATGTTATTATTTTATATATGAAAATTTGTATAAAAATCTTTTAATATAATTAAATGTTTTCGTATATGCATGATTTGGTATATACAATGTTTTTTAGCTGATTATGCATGAGATGCAATGAGCTATAGCTTTTCTTCATATTGTTTGTAGCTTTCATCATTCATGAACCTGTGGGGTATGAGGCTTTTTATTTTATACACGTACCGCTTTTATAAAAAATAATTTTAAACTGTAAGAATTATGAAAATTTTCAATTTTGTTTACAATGCATGCAATAAAAAATAAGAAAATTAGAATTAGGCCTCCTATTTTTCAAACTATTATTAATAACAATTTTAAAAAACACAAAAAACATAATTTTAGCGCTCTCTAAATTTACCCTTTGACAGCGGTTTTTGAATACATAAAAAAAGCAATTTTAGTATTCTCTAAATTTAATATTTTTTATATTCTCCAGGTTTTTCAAAACAAAAACATGTTCCTCTTGTTTTTCTAACCAAAAACTCTTACTTTCATCTAACATTTATTTTTTAGAACCAAACACAACCTTAAAATAAATTTTAACTTATTATTATTTTTTTAATTACTTTCTTAACCTTTATACACTATTGTAGATATGAGAATTTTTTTAGTGCCATAATTTTAGAAAATGACTCTAATTGTCATATTTTGGGCATACAAACGGAAACATAATAACATTTAATTCTGTTACCGATGTCATACATTTTGAAGGAGGTGATATCCGATCAAGATCCATATTTAAAATATCCACCCATTTTTAGAAAAAAAAAAAAAAAAAAACCACTCTACAATTTCCATTTTATCACGTGGTTTAAAAAAATAATTATACAAATATATGATTGAAGTATGAAAATAAAACAATATCACAAAGAGTTTTTTAAACCATACTTAAAATATAAAAAAAACGTGAAATATTTTCTACCCCGTAAGACGTTTTATTCTAAAAAAACATCAACGCACACACACACACACACACACATATTTTGAAAATTTTCTAAAACAATTTTTTTTTTCCTGCCTCAACATGGATACTCTAATCGGAATGACATTGCCAAAATGTACCTCTTGAAGATCATCCTACAAAGGATATCACTAAAAAAAAATTCATTACAAATATCCAATCCAACACAACATGGATACTTTTTAGTATGACAGTAGGCTTTTGCATCCTAAACAGATTCACAATCTGGAAATATTTCCAGATTACATACACATCGATTTTTATTTTTTTTTTTTATTGCCTTGGGAAAAGGAGAAAAGAAAGAATGGGAATAAACGTGTCAAGTAAAATTACAGTCATTAAGAGACAAGGTCTTAGGAGCACTTCCATTAAATTTAATAAATATATAAAAATTATAATAGAGAAGCAAGGTAGAAACATAAAGTAAATAAAAGAACTAGGAAAACCCCCCATCTGAATTGTCTGGCCTTTATGTGCTTGATAGCATAATCAACACCTGCAGATGTCAGTTAGGGTGTTAAATTTTCAAGAATACTTAAAAGACAAAAACGCAATTCCAGATTATTCTTGATATGAATATGGAAAAGATGAAGCTTACCTTAGCCAGACAGCATCAAGGGATTAACGCACCTTGTTTTGCCTTGAACACAAACTCCTCTGTTGTTGTTCCGATGATCTCATTAGCACGCTTCAATTCGACACAGTAATACCTTCCAATAATGTCCTGAGATTAATAATCACCTACACAGAAAGGACCTGAAAAACACAAAATCACCACATATCACAAACCTCTTACAACACAAACACAAAAAACGAAAAAAAAAAAAAAAAAAAGGAAATGAAAACTAAAACAGACCTATTCGGCAGTGTGGACCAGGAGGGGCCTTAGTGAGGTAAATAAGGATGGAGCAGAACTAGGCTCGGGCTGAATGAAACTCTCCGCAAATATCAACACCCTTTGAATCATCATTGTCATACCATTCATTTATAAATCCAAAAGCAAGAAGAGGGGGAGGGGGGTCAGTTGGGTCTCATAAGGACTAAAAAAAAACAAACCTTTCCTTTAGCTTTGAGTTGAATGCGAGTGTTGAGCTCAGTAAGAAGGACCAAATGCAAGCAGCTAGATTCATACATTCATACACATTTAAATGTCAAACTTGGTTTCTATTCTAACAAGTCTCGCATCATGTAATTCGCTGCTTGCACAACCCACGTGATGATGTTATCTCTCCCTAACGCCCATCTCGGCTATTACGCAACCGAAGCCGATGCAGACGTTCAGCTTCCTCTACGCGCTGCATCGACTGTGGTCCAATCAGAGGACCATCATATAACAAAGCCACTCCATCTTCTTCATCAATATTCGATGGAAAAGGCTCGCCCATGTGTCATAAGACAACTGGAGTAGTGTAGTAGCCTTCTTCCACAAACAAACGGAAATCAACACAACGATGCTGACATGCTGCTATGATATGGCTGCTACCAAAATCCATATATCGCATCTTCACATGTGCATTTTTTTCATGTAAGTTGAGGCGAAGGAGCTTGACCAATTCTGACTTGACATGAACAAACCCCCTTTACGTGATCATAAAGCACAATTTCCATCGAAATAGCCTTAACAACACGACCCTAGATTTGAGCATCAACATACAGTGAACTGCTCAGCAGATGCCAATCTATTAGCACCTAGTTCCCTTCTTGCAACAAAGTAACTGTTAAGACGAAAGAAGGTCAACCGTATCTGGTGCAAGTACCGGGTAGCTACGAACTCCTTTTAAGGATAATCAAATACCTCCGAAATGTTGGTTGTCATTAACCCATATCTTCGACTGGGCCGTGTGAAAGCGCCCATACCAAGGGATCGCTTCTACCATCAGAGGCTCGCACACTCCTCCCAATCAGATTCATATGCTTATCGAATTTGGCGCTCGTACTCACTTCAAAGCCGCTTCCGCACACCAAATTCTTCAAAAGTTTATTTTGAACTGGGTCATAAAATTGTTTGCAAAATGACGCATGCAACCCGTGATACGTGATGGTGCACCCCAACCAAGATGAGGATCGGTCATCGCCGGTACGATATCTAGATGTCTGGCCGATATAACGCAAATTCTCAATCTTCAGTAACTCTATTTCTTATACATTCCAGGAACCATCCCCAACTATCAGTATTCTCACCTTCTGTAATAGCAAATGCCAATGGAAACAACTGATTATTTCTGTCACACCCCATAACAATCAATAACTTGCCTTTATACTTCCCATATAAATGTGTACCATTAATACTCATTACGGGACGACAATGTTCAAACCCTTCAATAGATGGCTTGAATACTGCAATGCCGTTGAAATATCTCGTTTGGCATATTAATTTCACATGTTTTCCATAACAACACATCCGTAATTTGATCGTTTATGACCAAGAACAAACGCGGGCAAATTTTCAGATATGACTCGGAGAAGTCACCAAATAACTATCTAATTGCTTTATGCTTTACATCCAACGCCTTTTTGTATGATATTTGATATCCCCATTTCTCCATCACACTTGCTTGAATAGCAGCCGTAGTCAATGTGAATTGTGCCTTAATTAATGCATTTATATGAGTAGCAACCAATTTCGAGTCTAGTTGATGATGGTCTCAGTTCAAGCAAGGATTGACATAACTATGTGACCCAATATATTTATTGATAACAAATAAGCGGTGCTATCTTTTCACAACCATCGCACGGCCTATGAATAGCTTAATATTCTTCCGCCTTCTACATCTTAAAAAACAAGCAATTTTTCGAGGATTCGCAACAAACGAAAACTCTTGGTGTGCTTTAATTGAGTAAATCTTTGCTTCTTGCAAATCAGATTTAATTAAAACTCGCCAATTATACCCTCTCCACTGAAGAATCGGTAGTATGCTACAATCTATAGAGTCCAAATAACTTGCAACAGCATTATCCAGGTTTTCAACATGTTGAAATTGAGGTGTTGGTAGTAAGTGATAATTAACAAGGGATGACTCATCCAATGTCTCATCATCTAGGTGATTTGATACATCACAAGATGGTGCTTGTGCAGAGACATATATCCCTTGTTCATTCTCCAAAAGTTGGTTCAAAGTTCGAAAGGATGATGCATGTTCATCAACTTCAACATCCGCATCTTCATTACATTCATCATCAACATCTTCATCACATTCATCATTACCTTCTTCATCGACGCAGTCTTCATCATTCCATTCGTCTCAATATCCCATCGACCACTACAGCCCACAACCGTAGGGGCCTCTGATTGTGTGCAACATTGTAATTGTCGCGAACAAATAAATCTACATGGCCACCCACAGATTGGTTCAATCAGGCTCACTCAAACAACTTCAATATACGCCACTTCTCACGGTTGTTGTGTTAACCAGATTCAACATTTGGCGCACACTACTATCATCCCGTACGGGAAAAGGTTGGAACATATTTTCACTTCTAAGGGGATACTTACAATTGAGTACTAATTTGAACCTTCGTTTGTCAATAGTTGTTTTTGAGTATATCATATCAATCAATTGTTCAAATGTGCATTCAACCGGTATATCCAAAGGCGTAATAACAGTTTTTCTCCCATCATATTCGACATCTGTTTTAGTCCTCAATATTTGTCCATTATAGTAACATATCACGAATTGTCAAAACGTATTATTAATCGACCAGATAAATAATTTCAAACGAATTAAATAACATGGTATAGCCATTATCCCGATATCACATCAACTTTATCATGTTAAACAATCAGAGTGTCCTCAGTTTCAATCATTATGTCATTTTGTCTTATTTTTGTTGTTCCTATTTATATTTCTGTGTGTTTTTTTTCCTGTCAGTGAAGTACTTTCTTCATTTTGTAACTCCATAAATAATAATTGTTTTGCTCTTTTTAAGGTTTTTGGGGTTTGAACTTCTTTATGCATATGTGTGTGATATATGCAACAAAGTCATCCAAAAATTTTAAAAATGTGGCAGTAGGTCATACAAAAGAGTTTGAACAAAATTTTACAGAGGGAACAAATTTACCTATATAAATGGAGAAAAATGTGGGGTTGTTAATATTCATGGACTCCATGCTTCCAGACAAACATGTAAAACAAGCGGAGGATTAAAGATCAAATCTCATTACATAAACAGTTACACAAACAAATGAAACAGATTAATACGCCAAGTCAATGTACATAATTCTTCAATTCACTTCACAAGACCCATGAAATTAGTTCCACTAAGATGAAGTGTCATAACAAAAACAAAGTAGAGATTGTTTCACATTTTCAATACTTTATTCGACAAACAACAAAAAAGACCAATGTCTACAACATTAGTGAAGCTACAAAACTACTGGAAGAAAGAAAAAAAAAAGATAAAGAAAGGTAACCTACCAAACAAAGTTCAGAAGTAAATGGTAGACTTTATATTGCCATCAATCAAAGGTTTATTGGATTCATATGCTAAACTACCACATTCCCTTCCAAACAATACCTAAAAACAGTGCAATCAAGATCAAATATCACTTAACAGGAATGAATCTAGGCAAACAAGTGAAACCCATTTGAGATACTCAACTACTTTATTCAACGAACTATTAGAAGTTGATATTTATAGAACTAACTGTGTTACAAAAATGACTTAGTAAGGAAAACGTAACCCACCAAAACAGAATTCAAACAAAAATAGAGGAATCGGACCACTGCCAGGGTGATATTCTGACGAGCAGCGGCGGGGTGGAGAGGCAAGGCGGAGAAGGAAGCCGACGACGAGCAGCAGCGGGCGGGAGGGAGGAAGAGGAAACTGGGGAAAAAAGCCCTAGCGCGAGGATTTTAACCAACCAATTGCCACTGTCCATGACAGCGGCAATGTAGTTATTCAAACTGTCATGTCGCCTAATTCAGAAATGAAAGCTAAATGTCGTCGTTGGCGTTAGCGCAAATGATTGTTAAAATGCTATTTATATGCCGCATGACATTTGTTTTCCACCCAAATTGTTACTGTTCGAGTTGTCGGCTTCATCGTGAATCAATTGCCGGTATTTGAATTATCGGCATCGCTCATCATTTTGGTCAATAATTTACTATACAAACTAATTTTATCTTTCTTTTTTTCAAAGTTCAATCATTTACGCACAAAAACTCTTTTTTCCCAAAAACACTATTTTGGCTAAAACTCTGGAAATGGATAAGATAGAATCACGGTCAGATCAGATGGTGCATGTTCCGTTGACCATTTTAATATTGTTAAAAGTAAGTCAGACACGTTTAAGGATATCATCTTATCACGAGTTTGCCTTGCTTGCATTTTGGTTTAGCAGCCGGAATTCGTGAAACTCGTCACTTCTTTGATTTTATATTTTTATTAATAGTCTTTTGGAATCCCACGCAATCTCACATCCAATTTTTATACCAAAAAAAAGGGTTAATTCAAGGTATAGGGAGGGCATGAACAGAATGGTCCTGGACATTACAAAAATATTAAAAAAAGAAAAAAAGAAAAAAAAAGTATTGCTCAGCCGATACGTCAGATGGGTGGGGGTAAGCCGGTGAGGAGTTCCGTTACTCTAGAAAATAATGCATGGACTGCAATCTGGAGACTGTATGGATATTATATTGGGTATGGTACATGATAGTGACATCAAATAATGCAAGTCCAGCCTTTCATGGGTAAGTGGGTAGGAGTAGCCTTAAAAGTTCTTTCTCTAATCCTTCATTGGACTAACCTGATAACAGTCATTTAATAATGGAGAAGACGTGTTAGATTTTTACTTAGTTATTATTAGTTTTTAAAAAATTAAAATAATGTTAAATAGCACGAACAGTAATATCGTTTAAATTTTTTTAAAACATTTATAATGTTACAGTAATTACGCCATTGCCACAGTAAATAACTACAATATTACTGTTTATATATTATTTTTATTTCAAACCATTTTAGTAATTTAAAAAGCTTTTTATAACTGGGCCGAACAAAAAAAAAAAAAACTAAATGCGACCAAAGCTCCTAATGTTATGAAGATTTATAAAGACCTGGAAAGCACACCGTCCGATCGTTGAAAGGCGATTTTAATCGCTTGCAATCCATCTAGGATGGAGAAATTGACACGTCACGCAAACAAAATCAGAGAGTACGTGAACCGTCGATTTGGGCGACCATACCGGAGACCCCACAGAGGATAGTGGCAGTGGCACACCGCACACCAGATCTTTCATCTTTCAAGGCCACAAGTGGTTTGGTGGCGCAGGTTTTAGGCTTTTACAATTTACGAGTTACGACCGCAGAAAATCCAATTCTTGGTTTAAAGTTTAAACAACTACGAGTTTCTGTCAACCGAAAAAAGTAAGAGTTCAGATTTCAGAAGAGACAAAATAAGGAACTTTACCCCATCTCTGTTTCCTCCATTGACGATTCTGGGAAATTTCCCGAGTCATGCGCGACTCGATGTTCTTGGTTGGCATCATATTTTCTTAAGTCTCAAAATTTTTCCCTAATTTCTCTCTTTTTTTCTGGGGAAAACACGGAGGAGATGTGGGGGTTTGGGGGTAAGTTTTACTGGGCAAGAAATGAGACGGGTGGGAAGATCGAAGGAATTGTGGTGGTATTCGCATGGATGTCGAGTCAGGAGAAGCACTTGAAGAATTATGTGCATCTCTACTCCTCTCTGGGTTGGAATTCCCTCGTTTGCCACCCAGAATTTCTCAATGTGTAAGTCCACTTCTCCCTGATTTGGTGTTCTTTTTTCTCCGATCCTCAGATTTTCTATAGGTTTTGATTGGTAATTCGGGCGTCAGGTTTCTTTATCTGATATTTGTTGTCTCCCCGGGGTCTTACTTAATTGCCAAAAAAATTGGGTCCCTCTGAGATTTAGATTCGTTATTTAATTTTTCTTTTCTGCTGGGTTTCTCAAAAATCTGATTTTTGGTGGAATTTGCGAGCATAAAAAGGATGCGGGTGATGAATAGTACTTGCATACTAGCTAGCTTGTAGTCATTATAATGTAAATTCTAGTTTCTATAGGATGCTGTGATTTAAAAAACCTTCAATAGAATATGCCTTTTGAACTTCGGCCATAAGATAGTTTGACTGGTTGCTCACATTGATGAGTTCTGGTAAGAAACAATACCTTTTTAATCTAATAAACTTCTTGAAGAATTTAAATTGTTTTCTGGTATTGAAAATGGCATAACAGGGACAGTTTATGGCCCAAATCTGTATCTTGAAAGAATCTTGGAAGACAATGTCTGAAATCTGAGTTCATACTTGACCGATTGATGCATTCTTGGTAGACTTTTATAAAGAATCATGTATTGGGTAGAAAGATTGATGCATAATGTTCTTGTAGTTACTATTTAAGATCAAATACAAGAGTTCCAGTGTGTCCATGTAAACTGATTCCCACTACTGTGGTTTAACTAAAGAATGTGCATTACTTATAATAAGATAGCTTATTCGGTAGAAATCATTTCATCATGGATGAGTGATAATACTCTTCACTATATGAAGCATCCGCATTAGTCATATTTTTCTCCTTTCTAGAATTTTAACTGAAAGTGTTTTTCGACAAGGTCTGTTACTATTGCCAATAAAGTACTAACAATCTGGGTGTTATAGAAGCATACAACATATCTCTAATTGAAGTCAATTGGATACAAGCCCTGATCAACACACCACCAACCCCTCCTTTTTTTTTTCTGATAAGTAAGAAATGCGTGGTATATATTAGGAAGAACAAGAATGCTCGGGAGGTATACGGAAGCATACGATGAGAAAAAACCCACCCAAGAGGGAGAGATATTATAAAAATTAACATCACCTGCCCTTACAAGCAACTGAACCAATCGATAAAAGAAACAAGAGAGCAAGTATTCTAATCAAAATGCACTGTAGACCTAGATCACAAATTATAAACAAAAGAATTCTTCATTCTCTGGGTCAAAAATCTACATCAAGGAAGCTCTGACCAATTTGAGATCATATAATCCAAGGTCCAGGCTCCAGCAAGGAAGAACAATAGTTAATGTCTTAGTGCATTGAACTCTTGCTATCAAGAAGATTATTTGATCTGGTGATTTTGAGATGAATCCTTTCAGCATAGAACATGCCATGGAGTAAATGATTAGGTGAGCTTGTTACAAGATGTCTCTCAATGGCTAATATTCTTGGGTGTACCTTGTGACTCATTTTTTGTGCTAAAACTTTTTGCTGTCACATCCATAGTAATTTAATGAAATTGTCAAATTCTTCAATTTAAATTGATTGCTAAAACCATTAGACCCTGAGTTTTGTTCAGATCGAATCTGGAAACAATTGTATTATATTGATGGACGAAGCTTGTCAATTAAGATTTTAAGGTTAGTGATGAACTGTTAACATGATAGCTGAATATTATGTGCTGCATTTTGTATGGAAAATGTCATTCCAAAAAATAGAGACGAATGGAATCCATTATGAATTGTTCGGAGAAGTGCCTACTCATGATCAGAACTCAGAAGTAGCTAGCATTTGACTAAAAAGCACAAATAATTATCACTTTTCAGTACTTCCATGATTCACTCATCCAACAAATCTGGTTATCAAATGTTTGTTTTCTTTTCTTTTCCATTTTTCATTGTGGTTTTGTTTGGACTTGATAAGCATAATTCCTAACATGTGCAGATTCTTTCCAGAGAAGGCCACATCCCTGGCATCTGACATTCTTAATGAGCTTGTTAAGGTTAGTGCTTTTATATCACCTACTACGAGTTGATGTCTTTATGTTTAGTTTGCCTAAATGATAATCTGAATGAATGTCTATAGGGATATGATCCATTACAAGGCCTCCTCAAGTTTGAAGAACCATGAAAATATGGGTGGGAATCCTCACAAATGGCAAATAAAAAGTTCAGAGTTGAAATTTCCATAGCTTTGTCAATTCGTTCCATATTGTATTCCCACATAAACAACTTCCTTGATCTGCTGTGGGTGCTAGTAACAAAAAGTTTCAGTCTAATCTTCTCTTTTTATTAGTCAAAACATGTCTATCCTCAACCTTAGGATTTTCTTTTGGAGAATATTGATGTTTAGGGTAAGGTGAGCTGAGATCATTTTCTTTTCGTTTTGGATATGAAGGAACTAAAGACTAGACCATGCCCAGTTGTCTTTGCATCTTTTTCTGGTGGTCCAAAAGCCTGCATGTACAAGGTTCTTCAGGTGACCTCTCTCTTTCTTTTTTCCTTCTCCTTTTGATTCACCCTTCTATACGTCAGTATGTGCAAGTGTGAAGTTAACATTCTCTTACTTTCCTTGTGAATTTAGCACCCCTGAGATCAGGAACTTGAATGCTTACATCTGTACGAATAATTTTCTTTGTTGCAGATAATTGAGGGGAAGTGTGAAGCACAATTCAGTCCGGTACTTTTTATATCTCAGCTAGTAAAATTCAATTTTTATACTTCAGTTACATGATTGTGTTTGTTCCTTGATCACCTTGTTCTGTTGATATGGTTCTTAAAAGTTGTTATTGTATTCATGTATTTTGAGTTAATTAAGGTACCTGGTTATGTCTTCTTTGGCTAAAGAAGTGGATAATCATTAGGCTATCATTTATATAAATTGGGTAGTTCATGATCTTTATTCATTTGTTATTATTCAATGAAGGATGAATGTCGCTTGTTAGGAGACTGTGTTGCTGGCCACACATCTATGACTCTAGTCCAACAGATTTTACCAGTGACTTAAAGTACTCGATTTGTCCTTAATCCAATCTGCTCAAGGTGTCCCATCCTCCTAGAATAGTATCATGATTGTAAATGGGATTGTTTCTAGTCTGGATGCGCTCTTCCTCAGCCGGTTCGACCACAGCGTGCTGAATACGGCAAATGATTGTACTCCTCAGTTGTATGTATCCATCAGATCTATTGCTATTCAAAACCATCAATTCTGTTTTTCGCTGTTGTTCATTGATGTCATTCTTTGCAGACTGTTTAAATTCTATATCTCATTTTATGCTCTGAGGATGATGACCTTGCTTCCTATCAAATTATTTGCAATTTTGCTCAGCGATTACAAGAGCTTGGGGGTGACGTTAAGCTGGTGAAATGGAACAGCTCTCCTCATGTTGGTCTGCTCCTAAACTTTTATTATCCTGGGTTTTTGCCACATCCCATCTGATGAATACTGACAAACACTACTTTTATGCTGCTTTGCATCTGCAGAACATCACATTAAATTCAAAGGATATACAGTTAAATGCTATCCAGCACCAAACTTTCATAAATTTAGATCTTTATCCCTGAAATGTATTACACTTTTTGAAGGGAAAATAAAAAGCAACTAAAAAATTTCGAGCGTTATATATGTATATGCTATTCTTAACCTTGTAGATACATTTTAAAACTAGCGAGACTCTCAGCTTAGAGCGGACAATATCTATAGGTTGAGAGTATATCATTACAGATGATATTGAATCTAGATTTTGACCTCAATGAGGGTTTGTTTAGCCTTATATGGGTTGTATGTTTATTAAGCCTTGCAATCCCATAAGATTTAATGATAATGTCTTATCTAAGGGTGATTATGATATTTTACACAAGATGAGGGAAATTTTTTTTGATCTTGTAGTATATGTATGAACTCTTCTTGACCATGTAAACACATTTTAAAATTGTGAGGACTCTTTAGTCTCAACAATATCAACATTGTTGGGAACAGGTCATTCAAAGTGGATGATGGTGGTCACTCCAGGGCCCTGTAGAATTAGTCGAGGTGTGCATAAACTGACCTGGACATCCACGGTTATAAAAAAAAAGTTTGCTTATCCCAAGAGGGAAAAAGTTAGTCATCTCTTGTCAAATTGGTTCTAATCTGATTTGGCATCATGTAATATGTTACTTTTTCTATGCCCAGTAAGGGGGGGCGGGGCTTGTAAAGTTTTCCTGAGTAAAACTTCCTAAAAATTTCCTGTAAAAGACTTATACATACAAATTATGTTGATATGGTTAAATGCTGTTGCAGGCCATTATCGGCATCATATGATTGACTACAAGGCTGGTGTGACTGAGCTGCTTGAAAAAGCCGGTCTGATTTATTCCCATAGAATTAGAAGACTGGAAGCAGAAAGGATAAGCTTGGGGGAAGTACATGATGAGACAACCAACCCCAACCCCATTAGCCGGCCAGAGAAGGCAACAGCAAGCTCAAATAGGTACTCTGGGAGGGTTGCACTGGAGTTGAATGATCACTGCTTGGTCTCTGCCCAGCCTGTGGAGTATCAGGGGGGTAGAAATGTTGGGCCAGTCTCAGATGAACACAAGGAAGGTTTGATCCCTCTCCATACCCTCCCAAGCATCAACCCCCATGGTGTTCTGGGTCAATTCCTTTTTGATGCTTGCGTTCCCAAAGACGTCGATGACTGGGATATCAGATGGTATTTACTACTTCGAATGCACTCCATTTGCTCGAACGAGGAGCACTCCCTTTCTCTAACCCCATCAAATGTATATTGACGCCTGATTATAAGATGATGGTGTGTACATACATGTAAAGTTCAATAAAGCTTGTCATTTGATTTTGGAGGTTTCATATTGGCTATTTTCAGTTGATTTTGGAGGCTGATGAGTTTATTTTATAGCTGGAGTTGAAGAGGGGGTTTCCAAATTTTGCTGTTTTTTTTTTTTTTTTTTTTTTGTAGTGTAAGATTGAGCTTGACATAAAAAAATGCATGGTCACTTTCACAGTTTCACCTCGTAGAATAATTAAATTAAATGAGGTTAGATCTGAAATGTAAAGACACCTTAGTAAAAGACCATTCTTATATAACCAATTATCGCTACATCTCTATTCACAGCGTTAGTTTAATATTCTCTCATCTTTGATGAAGACATGAAATGTTGTGTTTGATATAGTATTTAAACTTTCATTTCGGAGCAATCAATATAAAATAATTCTAACCAAGTTGGAAGAGAGGTTCAAAGTTAAAACATAGTTAAAGTATGTGAAAAACCCGATAAAAATTCAAATTTTCTCAAACAGAAATGACTTCTACGGTAATCCCGAATTTTTTCTGTGATTGACGACGAAACGCATTTCACCGTTTAATCGCCTCGCCGAATTCAAATGCATCGCCGACCATTAATCTGCCAGCCGACTCACTTTTTTCGTGGCGTGATTCAGACGCCATCGTGAAAATTACGGCGACACTGACGCGACAAAGCTCATCTACTACACGTGACCCACGCGACACATGTTACAATGACGCAGAAATGATTGGCGATTGAACACTTATTAAGCTACGGTCAAAAAATTAAAACTAAATGACACAAATGGAATTTTGTGAAAAGTTTTAATGATAAGACAAAAAGAAATAGTCTTTTTCTCCAAATTGGAAGAAATCGTGCAAAATTATGCTTTATTTTTACTTTATAGAAAAGAAATTTATTTCTCTGGGGATTTCCCTACTGGGACCATCTAGTCGACTGAAAGAAGAAAACAAAGTTGTTCTACACGCCTATGGGCTAATGATAGGAGACCGATTTACTCAGCTTCGATAACTCCAAGAGCAGAGGATCTTTTCCTACTTGTTTATTCGGCCAGTTGTTCATTTTACGGACGAGATTCACAATTCGGCGTCGTTATGTCCTGCACCTTAACCGAGCGAATAAATCCTTACTAGGTCGTGGAATGTAAAGTACAACCGAGGGTTTCACCGCTCACGTGAATTGTTGCGTGATCTTTGTGGTTTTGGTGATTCAAACAATATTGATTTGTTAATTAGCCCATGTGGTTCTTAATTTTAAGTATTTGACGCGAATCGAATATGAATTTTTGTGAATTATTTTGTTAATATATACATGTAAAATATATTAATATTAATATTTTAAATAACATAACGCATTCCATACGCATCCTAAGACCTTGGGACAGAGCATGGAAACAGACATACGAAATAAAATGAAAAAAATGGAAAATCCATAGAACGAATTTCAATGAAGATTCGGTTAATCGTTTCGAGTAGCCGCCGAACAAGACACCCTGAGGCGACTCCATGACCTGCTCTAAAAAATTATCTAACACCATTTTGAAGGAAGTAGAGAAGTCCTTCAATATATTTACCGAAATTCGATAATGTGTTTTCAAGAACAAAAAGTTTTTGCTTTGAAAACTATATTTTGCTCGCATTTGGCTTAAACATGTGCAGTAATCATATGACTGTAGATTACTGACGCATTTAATATCTCAAAGATGATCACGAATTTGCTTGAATGCGACGGTCATTACGACACGCGCATCTCAGTTGAAAATCCACTGAGAAATTTTCACTACAAAGATCGCTTCACCCCGTCGGCGATTATTTCCGCGCATTGTGGACAGACAGAGATCGCACGTCACTATTAGTCGCTACAGAAGAAAGTTCTATCAAGGCTGATATTCATTTTGTATAACACGTATTAAAACCTAAATTTCGATATATGTTTTGATTGAAGAAGAATGTGAATAACTCTCAACTATCATATATACCGATATATATTTCGCGAGTATCGATACACGCCCAAGTGACCATTTTACCGCACAATGATCCGCGCGCTGGCCGTCGTAAAACGTCGTGACAAAGCTTTGTATTTCGAAGCAGGTTCTCCGCACAGCAAGACTCGCTCCGATTTTCGTGAAAGGTTGTCGTAGCTACTCCTAATATCCACGAATATTTCAGAAGTCAGACGAAAATAGCTGCCACCCGGACTTAAAACTAAGTCATTACAAAGTAATCCTTGTATGAATTTAATTTTATAGAGGATTTGATGACTGGAGGGCATGGGCATAAAAAATCAAAAGAGTTTTCAATAATAAAGGTACATTTGAAAAAATATATTATAAAATTAATGTTTAACCTAAATTAATATTAATAAAAATACGATTGAGTCGTTAAATTAGAAAATAAAAATACCATTATCATAGACAAAATGGCAATTAATAAAATTTCAATTATCGTCACATGCAAGATTGATAAAAATTCAATTAATATTATTATAAATAACGATATTACGCATTATTTTCGGCCACATTTAAAATCGGCACTCAATTTTTATAAAATTTGTTCAAATAAAAATATTTCAATCTAAAACACTAAAAAAAAAAAAAAAAAAACATATATTGATGCTCGGTGGGTGGTCATTGAGCAAGGAGGGAGAGAGTAGAAGAGAGTGTTTGTTGAGTATGAAGGTGCTGGTGACCGGTGCATCCGGCTTGTGGGAGGCTTTGTCACGCGTTGCTCAGACACGGCCACGTTGTCCGGGCGTTCGTCCGGCACTCCAGCGACCTCTCCTGCCTGCCTCCAGTTGGAGGCTCCGACGATGGAGCTCTGGAGCTTGCTTATGGAGATGTGACCGACTACCCAGCCGTCTTGGCCGCCTGCGACGCCTGTCAAGTCGTCTTCCATGTCGCCGCCCTAGTCGAGCCTTGGCTTCCCGATCCTTCCAGATTCTTATCAGTGAGTAGAGTTTTAAGTCTACCTTTTGATATTCGGATTTGGGAAGGAAAGAATCCGTTTTGGTATAATTTTTTTTAATAATTTTCACGTTTTTATTTCATAATTTGAATTTCAATGTGAACTGAAGATTCAGAATTTTAATTTATCTTCTTTCCATAAATTTTCTCAGCAACCAAACATAGTATGAAGGATTTTGGTACAATTTTTTGAGAATAAAAATCAAACAAAATTATGTTCGTTGTATTAGGTTAATGTTGAAGGCTTAAGGAATGTGCTGCAAGCAGTCAAAGAGACAAAGACTGTGGAGAAGATGATATATACCTCGTCATTCTTTGCTCTTGGATCAACGGACGGATATGTGGCGGATGAGACTCAAGTATAAAGATCAATTCATTTTTCTTTAATTTTTTTGCGGTTCAATAAGATGTTGCTGGCTTGTTAAAATACCTACCTAAAATTCAAAAGATGTGTGACAGATCCATCCTGGGAGAAGTTTTTCTGCACGGAGTATGAGAGGTCAAAGGTAGTGGCAGATAAGATTGCTCTTCAAGCAGCGTCAGAGGGGTCACCAATAGTCGTTGTTTATCCCGGAGTTATTTATGGTCCAGGCAAGGTTACAGCCGGCAACATTGTTGCTCGATTGGTATGACTGTTCTTGCTTCAGATGGATTATAACAATAGAAATAGAAATCAGTAACAACAGTTCATTTTGAAATTAATTGGCAATTGATGATGGAATTGGAAAAGGTTCACATGAAATTAGGATTGGCTTTTGGGCCTGTGATTTTAACAGTGAAGCGTTCCAACTGGAGTTAGGAGTTGCTAATGTCTCCATTTTCTGCCATTTTACCATGTTTTATAAGCAATGGACAATGGATCTCCATTTTCAACACGGTCACGACTAGCTATATTTCAGTAAATTGTTACTTTCAATTGTTGGGATGTACAATTAGTTTTCTCAAAATTCTAATGGAGTAATTTTTTAAAAATTGTCAATACTATAAAAGTCACTGCTAGTGACTAAAACAAGTGTTAACTGACTCTTTAAGTAAAAAGTAGTAGAGGTTGATGGTCCAGATAGGAATAAATAGGTACAGTGAAAATTATGGCTTCAACACAAATATATTCCTCCCAGGAGTGCTACTTTATTTATTTATTGTTTTTTTTTTCTCCCTTTGGAATGTTTTGCTATAAAATGTTCTTTATCTGTTTATAACCTATGATCAGGATTCTGCAGATGCAGTTCTGTCCACTACCTACCCCGGGTTTCTATATATGGAAATGATACATTGAGGTTTACATATGCTTTTGTTTTCATTGAAGAACAAATTCTGATTCTGACCAAGATATACAAAAATGTTATTTTTGCCTCAAGTGCACTAATTCATCTGTTTATACGTATTTGTCGCATGCCATGGTTTAGCATTTGTCAGAATCAGCAAATCCTGAAATGCTTTTCTCCAACTTCTTGTCTTCATTTTTTTGAAGGTGTTTCTTTAGTTGTTTCTGATATCTGTTTGAAGTAGTGTTTTCTCAGTGGTGAATTTTGAAATTTAAGCAGTTTTTTTTTTTTTTGAAGCCTAGTAACGTTATTCTGTATTTGAATGAATCTATTTTGGAGAATGTTCAAGTAAAATCTTCAAGGGACAGTCACCTGTTAGAGCAATGATATTCATTTTTTTCCTCACTGACTTTAGTTCAGGTGTTAGCTAATTAAAAGGGAAAATTAGTTATCATTGGTACTAATCTTCAAAAAGCTATAACAGCTGATTAGCCCTGGGCTTTTCTGTGTTTCAATTTTCCAATTGGTATAACAGAAGCAAATATCTGATGCAGATCTGAAGATAGAATTGATAGAATTGTTGCTGCCACCTAGCAAGGGTATATGTCTGAATATTGCTAGTACTATACTTTTACTGATTAAAAGTTGGTTATGTTCTGTCCTTTCAGCTGATTGAACGCTTTAATTGGCGACTACCAGGTTATGTTGGATTTGGAAATGATAGATGCTCTTTTAGTCATGTTGATGATGTAGTGGAGGGGCAAATAGCAGCAATGAACAAAGGTGGAATGGGTGAAAGATACTTGCTTACTGGAGAAAATGCATCTTTCAAGGATGTTTTTGACATAGCTGCTTCAATCACTGGAACAAAGAAGCCTTGGTTTAATATTCCCATGTGGGCAATTGATGTTTATGGATGGGTGTCGGTTCTTTTCGCTAGAATAACAGGAAAGCTTCCTCTGATAAGCCCCCCGGTATGCTCCATGCTTCCTGGACAAACCTTCACTACACTAACATTGTGGCACCATTTCCACTATTGAAATCACAGCTCTACCCTTGCCACCATCACCTCCAGACCATCTCCATATGCCCACAGTGAAACTGCTGCTCCTAACTTCCAAAAACTCAACTTCAGGGTGTTCAAACCCAAACTTTGGATCTGATTACACTATTTGGGTTATTTTGATCATGCAATCTGGTTGGATTTGTTAACACAAAATCTCATCGACCAGATCTTTTGCTGGGTGCTCCCCTCATTTCACACCCTTGGTGTTCTCCCTCACTGTCATTCTGTCACATTTATCTTTCTTCTGGGTTTCTTCTTCTCTTTAAATTAAAATTTTCTTCTTACATTTATTTTTATTTGTGTACCATTTGGAGCAGGCTGTGCAAGTTCTGAAACACCAATGGGCGTATTCTTGTGAGAAGGCTAAAGTGGAGTTGGGTTATAACCCTAGAAGCTTAAAAGAAGGTCTAGCAGACGTCCTTGCCTGGTTGAAGACCTTAAACTTGATAGATTATTGAATGGAGGGAGAGAGCAACGTGTTGAGGGTGGTTGTCTTGTTTCTGTTGTCAATAGTGGGTGTCAAGAAATATATGAAGTCTGCAGCTGGTGATATACGATGCTCTGTTTTCTTTCCACGAAATATATGTTATTTGCTTCTGCTCTGGCAGTGTGGAGAAATATGAATCAGATTGAAGTCTTACATGAACCGATGAAATGATAAGAGGGAGAGAACTAAAAGTTGGTGGGAAATTGGGCTCAATTTATGACATACTTTTGCCAACTAAAAGTGTTTGGCATAAGAATAATTAATCAACAATTGTATCTCTTTATTTTTTATTTTTTGAAACCTGTTTTTGTTTTGAAAAACAAGAAGAATAGAGAAAACATAAAGAACATTGTTTGGTTATCAGTTGTTTTTGTTTAGAAAAACACAAAAAGAGTAGAAAACACTAATTTTAGAGAATAATAACAGTTTTAAAGAATATCAAAATAGTGTTTTTTGTGGGTTCAACAACTATTCTTGTTGCAGGAACCAAATAGGCCCTAAATTCCAAATGTTTTTTTCCAAGATTGGTGAATATTTTTAGGAAAGGAATCAGGATTTATAATTTTTTTCAAAGTAGTTTACTTTTCTCTGGTTACAATTAGCGGGGGTATGAGTTAGCATAAAAAATTCGTCGGAGAGGAGAAAAAAAAAAACCCTAGATGTCATGAAACAAGGTGCTTTTATAGGAAGTAAGATTGATATATGTGCCAAAGGGTCGTACAATCCCACAATTTAGACCGTTTGATTAGATTTTGAGAACATGATCTCCACATTTGGAAGCATTTTGAATTTTACAGCATTTGATTAGATTTTGTGAATTTTGATTTGACGGTTGCTCAGCAGCGGTGACATGACATTGCCCAAAGATCGAGTCTCTCGATGCTCGATACTGGAGAGGGGTGGTCTAGTGACTAGTAGAGATTTTACGTTTTTAGAGCACCCAGTGAACTCTTCTCCACCTGTGGATCTGTGAGCCAACTGCATCACCAACAGTGACGTGATCATTACTCAAAAAGCAGTGGGGATTCATAACGGTCGAGTAGACTGGAAAGTGGAAACTGCCCTCCTTTCCAGTCTCCACTGTCCACTCCCTGTTTTTCATGATCGTGGAGGGTGGTTGTTTGGTAAGGCCATAGATACAAGCATTGTTTCGTTTGGTTGCTAAGAAAATGGTGGCGGCGAGGCGGCTAACCTACGAGGAATCCCGTCGCAAGCGATTAGAGGAGAACAATGAAAGGCTTAAAGCCCTCAACCTTCCCCCTCCTCAAGCTCCGAGAATCTCTCACTCCCAAGTCCTCCCCGGTGATTCTTTCTCTTTATTCATTCAGTATCTCTCTCAATAGAAAGGCAAAAAAACCCACTCACTCTGTTTCATGTTCAATCCCCAGGCGAAGAACTCTAAACCACGCAGGCTTCGGGAGCAACAAGTCGCACTGAGAAGGTCCATTCGCGTTGCAAACAAGGCCGCCCGGTCCCAAGATGAAGTGAGTTCTTTCTAATCAGTTTTGTGTTTTCATTCGGTGTTGAACCCTATTTCGAAATAATCATTTTTGCTTTCGTTTTCCAGTTCAAACCGAACCGAAGAATGTAATCTTTGAATTTTTGTATCCTTCTTGACAATGTAAAGAATGATTAATTATATTCATTATGTTAATAAGTTTGTTTTTTGTTTCTGCTAGATTAGGGTTTGATTATTAAAGAAATCATAAATATAATGACCTACTACTCGTGACAGATTTCTGAACAAGCGGTGACACATGAAGCGGTGAGCCCTAAAGTGGGGATACCTAGAGTGGTGGTATCTGACAGGTATATTGCTTTGAAATTAATATTTGTTGGTGCTGCTTCAATCGTCATAGACCTAATTGGCATTTTTGTGCTATGAATAGGATTCATTTTAAGGGGGAAGGATTTGTCGAACCGAGTATATGCTTCGGACGAAGCTAGAACATGCTCCATGTTGAGAGCCGGAGAATTGCAGGCTAGTCTAGAACCCCACTATCCTAGCTTCTTGAAATCAATGCTCCAATCACATGTCACTGGTGGATCTTGCCAGGTAACTCACTGATTTATCTGTTTTTTTCCTTTCACTTTGGAGCAGCAGTGAATAGTAATAACAGTTATATTGGTCAATTTTGAGAACAGGGCCTTCCTGGGCACTTCTGCAAGGCAACCCTTCCGAAATCCGATGCCATAATGACTCTGGAAGATGAAGAGGGTGATGAGTATCCTACAGTATTCTTGGCCCGGAAAACTGGACTTAGCGGTGGATGGAAAAGATTTTCTGTTGCTCATAACTTGGTAGATGGGGATGCATTGGTTTTCCAATTAATCAGGCTTACTAAATTAAGCAGATCATCGAACTGTAAATTGCAGATTAAGCGCCCTCATTATCCCCAGCATGAGTAATTTTGACTTTCCCTGAACTGATTTATATTTGCTTAACTGCTCGCTTCAGGTGTACATTGTAAGAGTAAGTAGTTTTGAAGAGGGAAATAAGTGTTAAATCTTACACAAGTGGATGCAAGAGATGAACGGAGTCAATATAGGTAACAATTCTGGGTTCCTTCTGAATACTTGAAGATGCTGGATTGTGATTTCTCGTTATTGTTTGGTTCTGCTTTTCAGTATGCTCATTGATTTGTTAGGATATACCTTTGTTGCTTCTTGTTACCAACCTTAGAGCATTTGAAATATAACTAACATGAATCATAAGATTCATAACTATCAGCATTATGTTTGGAAATTTGCATATGTGCAATTTGTTATGCTGTTGGCCTTTGTGACTCAGACCCACCCATGGCTGATTTAACTCGAGAAATTTGATCCCTTGAATACATAAGCATGTGAACTAGACCTGTCTTCAACCTTGTAGCATGTCTGTAACATGGGTTAAATCTTCATCATAAGAACTGTGTGAGCAATATAATGTGTCACAGTAGAATGTTATTGCTGTCACTGTAGTCAATCTAGCCAGTATATTTGACCTTTTACATTTGGGACAACGCTGATAAAGGTACAGTGAGATGGAAAAGATTCCAATCTGCAAGGAGGAATTCACAGCATCAAGATGATCGGAAGATCGTAGTCCTAGGCCTCTGTTCTGAGCTTTCTTGTCTTACATACTATTAGACAGATTTGCTCCCTATTGGCACTTCTATAGGATTCTGCATGAAGGGTAACGAACATTCCTATTTGTGATTTAGTTAGTATATGAAAGTTTCACAGTTAGGTATATTTAATTTCCTCGCCGTCTTTCACTGTCATGCACACCTTCCTGATCTGCGACCATCTCCTAGCAATTTTCGCTGCAAACATATCCATCATGGGGGTTTCCATCTGCCTCAAGCCCATCATTCTGATCTCTGCTGGCAGGGCGTCCGGACAGCAGGCCATGATATTACAAACTATGAAATATTTCCTGGTGGTCCTTGCAAGTGGGTCCCTAAGCAACAGCATATGTGACTTATGTTTAGAACCACTTGCTTCATACACAATTAGGCGGCAAGGCATATTATTTAGAATCTGTGAATATTATTAGTATTTAATTTAACATTCTCCAGCTCTACATTTAAATTTGTCTTTATGATCATTTTTTTTAAAGCTGAAGTAATTTGGATTCCTTTACATTTTTTTCTTAGGGTGTGGTCTGACTCTGAATCAATGGATCTTTTTCTTTCTTTTTCCTTTTTTGACAAAAAAGGCATCATGCTTTTTCATTTTTCTTTACAATTGCCCTATTCGTTTCAGATACCTCTAAGAATTGGTGTAGTATATCATGCCATGTCAATTTATTCCCTTTCCCTAGAGTTTCTATTTTGAACTTTTCGGGTTATTTATCCTCTATACTTGTAGTTATCCCTTCTCCACATTAGTATTCTCACTGACATTTCCATTTGTTGCAGATAGTGTTGGCGATATAGAGCATAGAGAGAGATTTGCTCCATAAAGTTGCAGAACAACAACTTTATTTCCCATTTCTATTTTTGTAAATCCAGTTTATAGGATGATCCCCCCAATAGACATTTATATTTAATGTTTGTCGTTGCTTTGCTTCTTTGAAGACAGCGTAAAGCATCCTGTTTGAGGATTGTAGTAGACCTAGCACTCGATGAGGACCTTAGTTGGAACCTTGTCCAGAACCCAACATCTCCACAATTTAAATCAATTAGCATCATAAACTGTATCGCATTTGTCCAAAGTACAAAGATAATATAGCTGCAATTAATTATATTTTAATTTTATATATTTATTTTATTGTATGATATGAATGTATGAAATGACCCTGGCAAATGTGATATGTTGTGGGCTGTACTGGAGGACAGGTTGTTAAATGGCAACAGTTGGTGGCAGCTGGACCCGATCCAGCTTGCAAGGCAAGAAAGGAAAAATCGAACATGCTCTGATCTTTAATGTCAACAGAACAAGAAAAAATTCAGCCATTAACGATGTGTGTGTGTGCTGGGGGGCGTGGGTTGGTTGGTTTTGATGGGGATTTAATTAATTAATTTATTAATTCGATAAAACAAGCTTGGTTTTGTTATAGAAATTAAAATCAAACATTCATTTTATCTTTTGTTTGTTATTCTTGTCCTAGATACTTTTCCATGAGACGATCAATTATCGGTATAGAAATTGGCGCCGAGATTTTCGAAGGGGGAGGGGGTGACTTGGGTCTTGGGAAGATGGACGTCAAAGGCATTAGGTAATGAGTTGTGTGAGTGGACAATGGGGCCTATGGCCCTATTAATTCGGGGCCTACACAGTTGCAGAAAAAGCCTGTATTACGTGACATTTAGAACCGGCATTATTGTCATTACAATATTCAATTACTTTTTCTATAACTATTAAGGTTTTATTTTTTTCATGTCTCCCCGTCCCGTGAGGGTTTGTTTTGTTGACTTGGTCCTTTTTTAAGTTTTTCTTTTTCCTTTTCTTTTCTGTCTGTCGCTAGCTTGAGCTTCCGCGTTTGTTAGCTCTTAACCTGCGCCGTGCTAAATCTGGAGAAAAAAATAAGGGAAACCGTGGGGGAGGAGGGAGGGGGTTGCTTATACTCGTGCGTGTGGTACACGAAAGTTGATTGGCTATTGAGAAGACTCACATCTCCTTGGAGCCGTTGATCGCAGACGAGTTGCGAACTAAGTCACGCGCCTACAAGCGTAAGCTGGTAGCGTTGGTTTGGGGGAGGCACGATAACACTGGCTCTCCCTCTAAGTCAGATATTAAAGAGCGCCGATCGCCCCCAACGGTGTGATTTTGTCATGTCAACCCCCAACCCTTTCCTAGGGGAAGAGAGAAAAACATAAAAGAAGGAAAAAGTATAAAAGAAAAAAAAAAAAAGGAAAAAAAAAGGTGAATTAATAAAAACAAAAACACAAAAGAGCTTGATTTGCGCCTCTCCATTTCTTTCTCCTTCTCATTCCTCTAGGAATTGGAATTGGATTGCTGTATGGAATATTTTGCATAACGCCAGGATCCGCGCTTCGATCGCGTGGGGTGCAACCAATCCAATTGATAGCTTTCCTCTAACCAATCACGAACTTTGCAATCCTCCTTCCCTGTAATTTTCTTTTTTCTTTTGTTTTCCATCATTTGCCTCTTCTTGTTGTGTTCATCTTCTTAATTTATCGTTTTATTATTGGTATAGATTATGAGGTACTGTAGAAATCTACACATGGATTGAGGAGACTCTATTAAAAGTTTTGTTGTTTCATTTTATAACATATGTTTCAATTGGGTTGATTTGTTGTTAGTTTGTTGTAAGAATTCTCTTCTGACGTTTAATTTTGATTTTTTTCTTAATTTTATTTAACGATCGAAGATCTCGATTCGCTCTTGAATTTCAAGTTCATTCAGTTAAGGTTTTCATTGTAATTGATAATTTTATCGGACGAGTGCTTAGATTAATATGCTGTTATTTGATTGGTTGGCTCAGGATTTTGAATGACAAGGCATGGAAGACTAGAGGTAGTGGATGATACATTCTGGTTTTGAGGAATCTGTCTTGACAATTTGAGGAGAGGTGGTGGAGAACAATGTCCACCAGGAGTGATCATCAAACTGTCCCGCTCTCGGTGCTGTTGAAGCGGGAATTGGCCAGTGAGAAGATTGAGAAACCTGAAATTATATATGGACAGGCCAGCCAAAGCAAGAAAGGGGAGGACTTCACTTTACTTAAGACCGAATGCCAAAGAGTGGTTGGAGATGGGGTTTCTACATACTCGGTTTTTGGGGTATGGATTTGTGTCTTGGTTCTTTTTAATGTGGAATTCTTGTTGTCTCTGGTTAGAGCTTGATCAATTCTAATATGATTTTCTGAATGAACTATTTGCTAATCTATTATGTGTCTCAAATTTTTAGTTGATGTGAAGAACACAAGTCATGTAGCTTCTCTAGTTGAATAGAAGGAAGAAAAGTGTTCTCGAAATGGCTTCCTTTTTCTAGTATTTAAATTTTATTTTTTCTTAAATTTGATGCACTCGAGATAGTGCGAGCATTGGCAACTTGGGAGGGAACATAACATTGCGTGTTGCATATTGAAGTTGGTGTTGGCAACTATGAAAGGAGGAGGGGAGTCATGGGGTGCTTAATATGGGAGCCTTGAGATTTTTACGTATGTGAACTAAGGAAAAGTTGATAAGTGATCAAAATTCTTGGTCAACAAAGAGAACCTTGAGATTTATGTGTAAGAACTGGGAGAAATCGATAAGTTATCAAAAATTTTGTTCAACAAAGAGAATGATGCCGTTCATATTCCATACTTCTGAATGTGAATAAATTTGTTTTGATGGATGTCAGATCACTCATGATTAAATGCATGCTAATTTTTTGATCTATCCCTCAAACAACTGCATAGGTGAGATTAAGCAGAATATACAAATTTGTCTTCGTCTTCAAAATATTAATCCGCATTTTTTAAAGCATTTTTTGTTTAAGTTCCAATTATCTGTCTATTCTCTCGTGTGGATCTCTTCCTTTGTTTCAATTGCTGGCCTTCATGTTCTCCTTATCTCCATCTCTATTATCCTTTTCCTTTCTTATCAAGAGACCAACTGATGCTCCTCTACAGCCTTCTATAGCTAATTATGTTCTAACATATTCTGTATCTTGTCTCTTCATCTACTTCTCATCTCTTAGCTTTTATGTTAAAGCATGTTACAACATATTTCCTAATGCTTGTTTCCATTTTAGGATTGGGAAGGAAGGTATTATCCTGTTGAAAAGTGGAACAAGTAAATTGTTGAAGAATAGAATTGTCTTTGGATGACATGAGGGAGCCACATTTTTTGTGAATCCAGTTGAATACTTCCCATGTATTTGGATCCCATTCTGTTTTCTAAAACCTTTTGGTAGGATTATATATCTAGCATAAGAAAAAATGCCATTTTAACTTGGGGTGCTTATATTTTGAATGGTGGGGGGTTTGGGCCTTTTTTTAGGTTTATGTATGGACAACTTGCAAATTCTTGGAAATATTTTCTATCCTTTTGGCATATTTGGTGGATAAATATGAGAGATACTTGCATCCTCTCTCAGATTCTTGGGTCCTATTTGGATAGGATCAAAACGTCTTTTTTTGGCCTCTGTTTTGGCAATTTATGAGATATATGAATTTCTCAGGTTGGAGAACTTTAGCTTTATCGTATACATTCCATGGTGTCACATCAGTTGCTTCTCCTCAACATTGAAATTGATACCTCAGGTCTGCAATTTAAAATTCTTGATTGGATACATCCCTTCTGTTTGCAACTTTTTTGGCCTTTGTTCTTTCAATTATATATTCTCTTGTTTTACAGACTTCTGCACTTTTATATTTTATTACGTTTTTGTCTTTGTGAGAAAACCTCCTCACCTTGTTTTTTTTTCCTCTCTTCACTAGTAACTCTCATTTTTGTTCAGATTTATGATTTATTAGAGATTTCTTCTGTCATTTGCACCCGTTGATTCCTGCTAAAATAGAACCTGGAGCTTGTGATTTTCAATTCTTAATTAGACATTTCACTTCCTCTTTGCTTCGAGCTTTTTGGGCTTTGTTATTGAATTCTTTCATATTTTCTTGGTTTACACACTTTTTTGTATTTTTTTCATACTCTATTACTTTCTTCTTTCTATAAGAAACCTCCCATCTTGTAACATTTTGGTTCTCTTTTTCACTAGTAATTTTTATTTTCTTTTAGCACTGAAGAATTATTATCAATTAATATGAATCTGGTTTTTAGTCCATTGTATGATTATTTATTTAAAGATGTGAACCCCAAATAACTGGTGACTGCCTTCCATTTGCTAAATTATGGTTTGTTGCTTACACCCTCATTTTTTTACACACAACAGTTCCTATATCATGTAAGTATTTTGGTGGTGGTTCTTACTAAACCTTGTTTTGCAGCTATTTGATGGACATAATGGATCTGCAGCTGCTATATACTCAAAAGAGAATCTACTGAACAATGTTTTAGCTGCTATTCCTCCAGAACTTAGCAGGGATGAGTGGGTAGCTGCCTTACCTAGGGCTTTGGTTGCAGGATTTGTCAAGACAGATAAAGATTTCCAAGAGAAAGGTATGAATAGTTTTCATGGTTACTTGTGCTAATGTAGCACATGCAGTGTAGTTACTTCATGGTCCAAAATTAGGAAATGTCATATAACACAATTATAACCACAAAGTCTGTCATAATGGAATTGCTATGTAAATTTTCTATGTTTAGAGCCTGATTATTACAAGATTGACCATCTGAGTTTATGTCAATGCATTATCATTATTACGAGATTGACCATCTGAGTTTATGGTAATGCATGATCAGGATATGCTTCTATGGTCATACAAGTTTCTTTATAATGATGGTTCTTTTATCATCAAAGTCTAATGTGTCTTAAATAATGTGTGTGTGTGTGTGTGTGTGCGTGTGTGTGTGTGTATAGAACTTCTATTTCGATTATTAAACCCTTGCAAAGATAATCGATGCCAATGGACTAAAAGTCTTTCTTTTGGGATATGTATATCTAGCTTTGATCACATTGCTTGAAACTACAGTATAATATCTGTTGCACATAGTGTAACTCCTGGTAAATATTAATTTAGATGATTGTACTGATAATTGGCTTTTATGGCATGATCCGAGAAAGATAACAATGCTCTGACCAAATGAATGATGGGGGCATGGCTTAACCCTTTTTAAATGTTTTAGCTTGCATGATTGTCATAGGCCCTTCTTGTCTATGTGGAAGGAAGTCAGCTTTGCTATCCATGTTAGATACCCGGCATTTATGAATATTTGACACTTTGAGTTGTCATGGTTGGTTTACTCACTACTCTGAACATATATTTTTTCTTCTTCTTTGCTATGAACTTGATTTCTTTCTGCACTCTGCTGCATTCTCCTTTTTTTTTAGAGACTTCTCATCTCAATTAACTGTGACTTTAAATTTTGGTATGGCTACTTTTTCAGCACGAACTTCAGGAACAACTGTGACCTTTATGATTATAGAAGGATGGGTGGTAACTGTCGCTTCAGATTCACGGCATACTTGAATCTGCTGAAGGCGTGTTTATACCATTTGTCCAAGAGACCATAGACTTGAATGCAATGAAGAGGAGTAAGTTGTTTGTATAATGTGTTTGGTGCCTCAATTAATAATTAGTTGATTATTAAAGCTTATTTCTAATGCTTAATCAGGAGAGATCGTATCACTGCAAGTGGGGGTGAGGTCGGTCGACTGAATGCAGGTGGTGGTGCAGAGGTACTTTTCTTTCGTAATTGTTCTTTTTTAGTTGTTGAATAATTTATTTCTTTAAACTTTTCCTGTTGCTTGGTGAGTTTCTTCTTTGAGGCTTAAATAAAATATTTATGGATATCCCTGTAAATATGCTGGACTTTAAGGCCACAATTAAATCAAGAATGCATTGCTTGGGAGAGTTCCTGCAAAGGATTTTATGCAATTTAATTATTTAGTGAAATTTTGAATAATTCTCTAAGACTCGAAGGCTGGCCATACTCAAATTGTGAATACATTAGTTGGGGAAGTGCCTTGGGTCAAACTCAAAAAAACTTGGGGAAGTGCCTTCAAAAAGTTATGTAATGAAATTTTGAAGAATTTTCAAAAGTGGGATTGGATGGTTTGTATTAAGAACTAATATGAATTGTAAAACCACGTTCTAGGTTATTACTAAGATTCTGGTGCTTAGCCAAAAGTAGTACAAATGTTAAAAATGACAATTAAGATAAGAAATAGTCAGCTTCCCTACAAAAATGCTTTATTTGAATATAAATCGAAAATTGATAATAGCCATTTGCACATAATTTTTTTTTAATACTTATAAAAAAAAATTGCACATATTTGTTGTAAAGTTGATATATCATTATCCGTGGAGTGAATGAAAATTTCAAACTGTCTGTGGTATGATAATGGAGTAACTATAAACACTGGATTCTTTCTATCAATAAGTTCTTTTTCCTGTCATTACTTGTTTCTTGTCCTATGGACTGTCGCTTTCTTCATCACCCCAGCAATCTGAATATGAACCAATATTAATAATATTGTTAGGTTAAAACTGATAACTAGCAGACTAAATTCTTCTGCAGATTGGTCCTTTGAGATGCTGGCCTGGTGGCTTGTGCCTTTCACGATCCATTGGTGATATGGACGTTGGAGAGTTCATTGTTCCTGTTCCATATGTAAAGCAAGTGAAGGTTTGTAACCATTTTGTTATATATATCTTATATTCATTATGTGTTAGCAATGTTGCTTTCCCTGCTTCTTTCCACTGCCTACTCACTTGTTATTTATGTGATTACATCTAGCCCTTGTGTTTACGCTCTTATTTTGTTAGCTTTGTTAGCTTAAGCTATATAGCATATGCATCATGTTTACTTCACTTTGATATTACCATTTCTATCCTGACTGTTGCTTCAAGACAGTAGCCAAAGGAAATGATTTTATAATTTTAAGTTTCCATAAAAAATGAAAACAGAAGATTGTGGGGTTCTCAACATTTTTAATACTTGTTTGTAAAGAATTGGAACACTCTATTTGATAAATTTCTTCACTCATAAATTGGTTGCTCATGCTGGAAAAGAAGTCTGAGTTTGGTTTTATTTGTTTGAGTTGAGTATTGTTTCTATTTTGCCATGAAATGAACTTTAGGGTCAGTTTGTCAAGGTTTCCAAGAACAGTTTCTTGAGAATAATATTTTTTAGGTTATTAATTGTTTCAGGAAAAAATTTGTTTTAGTACTAAATATGGAAAATAGTTTCTGGGCTACCCTCAAAGTATCCTCCGTATCTTCATGTATTTCTCAAAACACTTAAAAAACATCTCATGTTTATTCTAAAAAGTTCATAACAATTATTCCAAAAAACTTTTTCTTTATAGGTTAGAAATTTTTTTTCAATAACAATTTCCAAGTTGACCCTTTGATTCTAAAATTTGATATCTTTATTTTTTCTTCTTTAATTCTCAGAGGCCAAAAAAAAGCCTTATTATTCACCTGGTTCATCCCTGTTTAGCTTTGGATATTGATGCCTGTAAAAGATACATGCAAAACAGGTTTCATGTGGTTAATATCCCCAGATGATTAGGATGACCTCTGCTGAATAAGTTGACCCTAACACGAACTCCTTGGGGTTTGGGCTGAAGTGCCAAATGTTCAAATCTGCTTATGGAATTTAACTGAGCTAGCAGACAAGAATTTATTCTTTAATGCAAAACGTTTCTTTTCCATCCAAAATCAAAGTATTTTAGGTGATTTTCTATTTCTTTATTTTGAATATTTTGGTTCTGTAAGGAAAGTCTCATTATTATTTGGTGGTCAATACAAAAATCGATCATGATTGGCTTACGATTTCAAAATTTTTTATTAATGGATAAAAGTCCTTTATAATGGAACCTTCTATGAGTAAACTACAATGATTAATTGGGGGTTTGGACAGATCTCTATCAAACTTGATCCATTAGCACAGTAAGAAAAGTGTTATATGGGAAACAACTGCAAGCACATTCTTGTACACTATACCATTTTCCTGAGGAACTACTTGCAACACTTGGAACTTGAAATGTGGATTGAAATTACCTTTTACTTCTAATTGTTTGTGTATATGATTAACATTATGAGACATATGCTAGGATGCAGATGTTATATCCCACAAAATGAGGGAAAAATTTGGAAATTCAACTGTCAACTAATAAGCTGGGTTATGAAATAACCAGTCTTAGTTTTTAATTGAGGTGCTTCTATCAGTATTTTGGCCCCCTGGTCATGCTTCATTCTTATTATGGCACTCCTTTCTGTGCGGCTTTACAGCATGATTTTTTCTTATTAATCTGAACATTAATTTTCTTTATTGAATGTGCTAGTCCTAATCATCTCATTGTTCTATTAAAGTTCCACACAACTTTTGTAATGCTGTTGCTGCAGTTGTCTTCAGCTGGTGGTAGGCCTTGCATTTCAAGTGATGGTGTCTGGGATGCTTTATCACCTGAAATGACATTTGATTGTTGTCATGGATGCCTGCAAGATGGCAGCTTTCGTTGTTAAGGTATGTGATGAGGGGGCATTTTGTATTCATTTTGTAACATCTATTAAATTATTCCAAGAAGAAATCTTAAAACAATTCTCTATTGTTTTTAGGAAAATTTTGTTTGGAAACTCAATTCTAAAAACAAGTGCTCTCAGTGTGTTCTTTGTGGTGAAGGGACTATGCATAATGCAAAGTTCCCCATCCATTCTTGGAACAGTATCCAAGAAATCACTCGAAAACATCTTAAATGTGTTCTAAAAAATTGCCGATCATATTCTCAAAAAATTATTTTTGGTTAATTTGTCAAATGCTTTTTAAGCTGCCAAACATAGTATCTGTTACTTATTTCTGTGTAATGATATCTTGTTTATCCATGTTGTTCTATTTCCAGGAAGCTTTACATGTAAAGGGGCTGCGAGATGATACAACTTGCATTGTGATTGATATACAACCACCAGAAAAGGTACCTGCTGCTCCTTCAGCACCACCAAAGAAGCAGGGAAAAGGGGTATTCAAGTCTATGTTTCGCAAGAAGCCATCAGAGTCATCTTCTCAAGTTGGCAAAGAATATAGTGAACTGTGATTTGCTGGGAGGAGTTATTTGAGTGAAGGATCTGCCATGCTTGCAGACAGGTTTGGACCACCATACAAATAACTATTTACCAAAAATGCTTACTTACTCCAGGATCGGAAAATACATCACTATGTGATATTCTTAATTCTTCTTCCTCACTTCACTTCACTTCCCCTGTACTCTCCTCCTCCCCCTCTAATAAAATTGCATTCTTTTTCTGTGTGTGGCCTATATGATCGAAAAGGTCAAGCAGGTTTGTAGCGTTTGACATATGTCTGTGCTTGATTGATTGCAGGCTAGATGCAAAATACCCGATATGCAACGTGTTTAAGTTGTTCATGTGTGCAGTTTGTCAAGTAGAGATGAAACCTGAGAGGGTATATCACACGCTGGCTCATCTAGTGCAGGAAAATTATTTGGCCCTGGGATGGCCCTCTTGCTCAAGTTGCCAGGAGAAGAAAGAAGCCATGGAGGGGAAGAGAGGAGGTATACCAACTCTCCCTCTGTGTGGGGGTGTTTTGTGGGGGGGTGTTCACAGATTTGATTAAGTAACCTTTTTTTTTTGTTATTATGTTTACTAGATGGATCTAGATATAGTAGTGGAAGTGACTAGTCTATCCTCCTCAACTTCATTTGCATTCCAGGAGCACTAACAATTATTTATTTAATAGCTTAAATCGGAAACAGGGACTCTCTTCCCCTCCATTTCCTTTGAGGGATTGAATTACTAATATTCTATTTCATCAACCCATCAGGATCTCTTTCTAACGTCTCCAAGCTTTGAACCAGAAAACTGGAGTTAAAACTGGTTATTTATGGTGTCTGAGAATGTGTTTCCAACTTGGGAAGCAACACAAGGAGTTCTGCCTGCCGGCCTTGAAAATTTGTAGCTGTCTTTGAACAAACTCATCACTGCACCAGAAGGCAATTTGGAGGTGATTTATATATAGTTCTGTATCCATTCCATTGTATACTGGGTTCTTCCATTTTCATAGAGCTAACAGTTAATGCAAGCAGCTTTTAAGTATTATATTTTACTGTATGTTGGAGTTTCTGTAAGAACTCAAAACGGATTCCATTCCAATCTCTGGAAAAACTCGTTCAATCAGCTTTGAGTAGTGAATTTGAAACTATGTAAAAGCATTTGATTGATGGCTCCTTTGATTCATAAGGTTAAGGGTGAATAGGAAAATTCAAAATTGCTTATTTTCACAAACACAAGGGTTTAGTCTTTGTTACTCAGTCACCTTTCCTTGGCCAACACTGGAAAAGTTCGCATTTCTTTTTGTTCTTTGATTTTCTTAATATATTTATTTTTTTTGTGCTGTTGGCTTAGTCCAAGTGAAGCGCCTCAAGAGTCAAGACAGAGAATTGGTCGCAATGCACATGGTTGCTTGACCAGTGTAGTGGGGTCCTTGTCAGATATGGCACGGCACGGTTGAAAGGCTAGAGAGTGGTGTATCCAGGGAATTCTTTTATAAAGCGAATAAATTGTAAGCTGCATAAAATGAAATAAATTTCTAACACTTTCAAATCGGAATTACATTCAGAAAAGATTTTGAATGACATAAATGAAAAAGCAAGGATCATGATTCAATCTCTACTATAAACCTTTTGTTTAATACCCACGTTAGCTTATTGGGTGTTGTCTTAAAGATATTTTGGAGTTTCAACAAATTAGTTATTTAAAAAAATTATTAAAGTAGGTTGAAATTGAAAATAGTGATCAAATTAGTAAAAGTTGGTACTTGAAAATTTCAAATATTTTTAATGTCATAGTGATTACGGTATTATTTAAAAAAAAATTAATGTCATAGCTTATTACTTACGCATTAATTTTTAAATATTTTAATTTTACCTTATTAATAATTTTTAAAATAACTTATTTATAACCAAAGCTTATACTTTTGTGTCAATTAAATATGAGAGAATAATATTTTAAGAGGAGGAGGTAGGTAGTAAGGCAAAAAGTAGAAAAGAAAAAGGCTTCCCACCCAAAAAAGACGAGGGAGGATGTGAAATCTTTGTTTCGCGTAATATTCCTGTTTTCTCCCATATTTCCATCCTTCATATTAGACTAAAGTGGTGATAAAATAGAATATCGATTTTATTTTTATATCTATATATATATATATATATGAGTGGCTTAGTGGTGAAGATAGCTTCATCCACCAAAATAATGTTCCATGATTGAGATGTTGACCTTAACTATACTAACAAAATGCCTCTGCTCTGCTCTGTATGTGGGGTCTCACCATGGATCGACAATGTACACGTGTGTGGGGCCCCCAGTCCCACCATCCCACGCCCTCCTGCAACTGCATTGTGTTTCATGGTATACCACCATTCATTCATTCATCATTCATTCATGGCAGTCCAAATCCAACTCAACCCTTTCCCCACCGCCCTGTCCCTCCATTCTTAATGACTCCCTAAAACCCTCGTCTTCCTTTTTCTTCTCTTTTAAGTCTTCTTAAACGTCGTAAGACTTAAGATTTGAACCCTCTGGTCTCACTGTGACAGTGTCCTGTATGTAGACCTTATATTTTCAAAATCATGGCGGACCATCCCCCCTCCAACAAACATTGAATCCTCTTCATTTATAGATATAGTTATTATACCTGTGTGCACTCTATTCTTCTCTCCTTCCCGAGCAAATATCTTAAATAGCATATAACTATTCTCAAGTACTTCAAAAAGTATCAGTTTTCATATATACACGTCTAGATGTGATTTTGTTTTTCTTTTTTGAGAACTGATCAATTCCCATCTGATCATTTGGGGAAATTAATTCCAAAACAAGCCTTGAAAGTTCTTCATTGATATGGTTGGAGACTACAGCTACAACCAAACCCATATTATAAAAGCCAGCTAACTACATCTGTGAAGAAATTGAAAACAGCATTGTTTGAAAACAATCTATGAGAAATCTTCTTGGTGTGACTGAGAAATATAATCACGGACGACTAACATCAACCACCACCAATGACAAGGATGGGCTTCACGATATAATTCATGTGAAGTATCAAAGGCGCTTGTAGGTGATTTGGCCCTACTTAAGTAAGAAGCTGAGGGAACTTTAGCAATCGGGGCCATGCCCACCGCCCATTCCAAGGGGTTCCTAGGACTTTGTTTAATATTTTCTACCAATTTGTCAAACCATTTGTACAACAAATTTTGAAAAACAGAAAAGTTGGGTGTCAAATTGAGGCCATCGACCATGAATTTCTTCAATGTAAATTCAACTCCGCATAATAGAAAAATGGGTGGAATAAGAAGCACGAGTTGGACTTACCACCATAAAATTGGAAATCTTATCTTCTCCCGTAAGGGTGTCATTTGACTGACGTCATCTCACTACATAGTACAAAGTACAAAAACAACTCAAATCCTCAGATATAAAAAAGAAAAAAGAAAAAGAATTACATTATATTTCACGAAATTCATTTAAAGGAAAAGAAGAATAATAATAAAGGGCATATGACATTTCAATTAGTAAAGAGTTTCTCGAGGAAAGAAGTGAATGGAAACATCCACGCTCCACTGCTGCTGCAATAAAACCGTTGAGATCCAAAATTGTGGTGTTGCGATCAGATTTCAGTTATCCATCTCTGAGAACTTGAGAGCTCTGTTATTTCGTTCTCCGGAGTTAACACTCCAATAACCTTCTTTAGATTTGACAAGGACCCACTATTTCTGTACACAATGAACACACACACACCAAATATTTCATTAGCTTCATTTTAATCATACTCTCTTTTTCTTTTTCTTTTCATTTATCTATCATGTATATACATAAAAGGAAAATACGCTAACGATTAAAAACAAATATATATATATATATATATATGCAAAAGACACATAAAGCTCAAACTACAAGATTGACAAGACTTGCCCTCTTCACTGCTTTCTAATCTCCTTATCCTTCACACCCAAGGGCATCCCTTCCATCCCCATAAACCAAAAAGGAGTTTGAGAGAGAGCTTCAGACACTGAACTAGATCTTCTCTCAGTGTATTTATTGTACATCCTTCTTTTTTTTTGGTTTTGGGGGGTGGGGTGGATACTTGCAGCATCAGCAGAAGAGCAGAGAGAGAGCTGGCGAGAAGCATGATGGGTACTCTGTAAAGCAGCAAGAACAACCATCATCCACTGCATCACCACCTCGGCTTCTTCATCTCCTCATGAATTCTCTTCACAATCTCTCTCTCCATCCTCTGCCGCCGCAATCTCAGATAAAGCCAAAGCACCAATCATCTTTACATAGATTTATCTCCGGCCGACTAGATAGAGTTTTCTTTCCACGGCCACTTGCTTCCTCCACCTACTTTCATCTTCCTGTATCTCCTCGTTCCTCCACCAATTCCTTGGACAGTTTCACCCTCCCCATTAGAGAGAATTGCTAGGAAGATCAAAAACAGAGAACAATGGGAGCAACTGCAGCAGCAGCAGCAGCAATGGCCAGAACATCAAGAGAAGCTGCAATAGCGAGAACAACATCGGCGGCGCCCGTAGTAACAGACGTCATCAACAAAGCAACAACAGCAGCAGCGAGACTAAGGAAAGGACCAAGTCCAAGTCCTTCTCCCTTTTTGGAAGATGGAGAAAAGGTTGTGAGATTGGAGAAAAGGAAGAGCAGAAGAAGCAGAAGAGAAAGCTGAGATTCGATGTAAGCCATGTATTGAAGAGGTACGTGAGAATGGTTCGACCTCTGCTGTTATTCAGAGGAGGAGAGACAACATCCACCTGAAGGCAGCCTTATTCCTTCAGGGAATTTAAGCCTCAAAGGTAAACAGGAGCCTGTATAAAGACGAGGGAATATCAGCTCCGGCGTCAATGAGGACATCTCCGACAAACAGCGGCCTTCTCGTGGCAACTGCGACTCTTCCTTCTTCAACAAGCGACAGCACCATGGAAGAGTTGCAGGCTGCAATCCAAGCTGCAATTGCTCATTGCAAGAACTCCATTTCTGTGGAGGAGAAACTCAAATGCAAAGATTAGGTTCTCGCAAGCTTAAAAATTTCCTCTTTTTTTTTTTAATTTCTCTCTCTCTCTCTCAACTTCCAGAATAATTTTACATATTTATTTCCTTGTGTATAAAAGAATAAAACCATAGATAAAGATGTACCAAATGGGACGGAAAATGATGATGGAAATTCCAGAATGATTTTTATTTTTGCATTTTTCTACTTCTTCATCTTCTAGTTCTCGGTCTGGTCACCATTAGGAAGATTGTCCGTTCATTTATTTTTCATTTTTGTCAAGTGTTGAATAATAATTGTCTACCTGAAATAATTGTGTTTTCCAATGAATTAAATGCAATCCATCCTATCTGGCACTGGCAGCTTGATTCTTCCTTAAAAAGAAACAATGAAGGCATTTTCATCATTGAGTACTGTTATTGTGCGTAAACAGTATCAGACACCCCACACATATGACAAGGATCTTATATATCCATCATGCTCATAATAAAAGCATTTACAAGAATATGTCAGTATATGTATACATATACACTTATTATTCTCAATGATCAAGAAAATCTGTCCATATTTACAACACCACAGCTGTGAGATAATTACATGTCATTTCTCTCCCCCAATAAAAGAAATGGAAATTGCAAAAACAGGTGTCTTTTTCAATGTGAGAATAAAAATACTCCATTCTCATGGTACCTCTTATCTTAAAGAAAAAGTTAAAAATGTAGAGAACAAGGGGGAAGGATAGAGAGTCCTGGTCCGGACAAAAGTCTTCAAAAAGAGGGTCTGATTAGTCTTCCGTCTTAATGGGTCAAGGGGCTGGTGGCAGCAATACTATAGAGAGGGCGGGCAAGCAAGCAACAATAATTTAAGTTCAGTGCATGGATGGCATCCACATAATCCACAAGGTGAGAGAGCGTATGTGTTTCTAGGAAGTGGTGTTCTTCCTAACGGTGGAACAATGAATTCAATCACAAACCAATCATGGCCGGACAGTCCCCCAGCCCCCCCCCCCCCCCCACCACCACTTTTTTTTTCTCTCTTACCATATCTTGAACTTGAGCCATAAAATTGTGTCTGCACATTCTGAGCGAGACTAACGCCGTGAATACTGGGGTCCACCAGAGCACCTTCTAATGGAAAACATGGTCATTGTTCACCATCTTACCGCCCAGCGAACAGAAACTGTATGTTTTGAAAACTGGACTCAGCTTTATCGGAGGTTGAACTATTGTCCAATAACCTCTTTGGTCGGCTTCCAAATTTACTTTTCAATTCAATCACCGATACGATTTTTAAAACATCGCGTAAAACCACGACTTCGGCTCTGCATCAAAGGCAAGGCATTCAAAATAACAGTAAAAATCTGAGTAATAATCATCACGCATCAATGCGTTACACCTCAACTATATAATGAGGTGAGGTAAGCAATCCACTTTGCATCTAGCTTATAAAGTATTATTAACTGCAACTACATAACAAGAGAAAAGTAGAGCAAAAAAGAAAAAAGAGTAACATTACCTTTAGTCCCCACCCCCCACGGGAAAAGGCAATGAAAAAGGACCCAAACCATTCGTGGTTGTGGGACGGGCAAGTTAAAAAGTGACGGTGTCAATGGGGCTTAATGGCTGTGCCTGTGGGTCTCAATAAGTTGATTGCTATAGGATTTTATAAAAGAACAAGTACAACAACGATGTGTGAGAATAATGCGGAAGGTACTTTGATCTACCTTGACAAATCAATAGCATGAGTTATTGAGAGTCATGCGTTAGTTTAAAACCAGATAATGATAAACTATAATGATGCGGGCAATCGACGGAGAGGCTATTTTTTTCCCTATTGACCATCATTATAAATTATAATTATGTATGCATTGGCCCTCCTGCATTGTTAACACAAAAGTGGTTTCATTCTCTTTAACAATCAAACCAAAGCTACAAGAAATGAAAAGAGTACAATAATCAAGCACCGGTCCAGTTAAAATTGATGCTCTAAAGGAATGTGTGCAAACACAGTTGAACAATCTACTGCAGATGAAATGCCCAATTTCCATCAAAAGCATCAGAATTGATAATTAGATCAGTCCCCAACCACCAAAGGAGCCCACAAAAGGGCTCATGACTGTTGGGGTCACTGAAAACCACATCTAAAAATTAGAAGTCCAAGCAATCATGTCTAATACAAACAATAATAGATGATCAGTCATAATCTTCAAAGCATAAGATAATATCTTTTTTTCAAGACAGCCAAGAAACTATGAAAAGAATGAAATTGACAGAAAAATTTACAATGATCACAGGATAAGAGTTGCCTTCGACAACTGTATGATCCACAAAGAATATCTTTATATTTTTAAGGCAAAAATAAAAATAAAAATCCCAAGCCAAGTTCTGTGTGGGTAAATTGAAAACCAAATTCAAATACCAATCAGTGGTCAACATTTCACAAGAAGTAGAGCCAATGTGTGTAGCATACCTTTCATCCATCAATCATTTAGGTGGGGACTGAAAAGACATGAGATCACTTTGATATATGGAGGACTGGTGGCTGCAACTTTTTGGTTTCAATCCTTCATTATTTTTTTTCACATTTTTGGATCCATTTAGTGACCCTTTCAAAAATAGGTCTCAAAAAAGCACTTCTCAATTGTTTTTATGAACAAAATTTTGGTTTGGGAATCAAACATGAGAAATGGTTTCAACTTATTTTCCATGAAGATGTTTTGTACATTTACAATGCAGGAGTTGAAAACTCATCTCTATTTTCAATCATTGTTCAGAAAACTTTTTACGAAACTACAAGTGAAAAAAATCTCAAATTTATAACAAAAAGCAGCTTATTTATAGAACATATTCTCAAAAAAGAAGATCATTATTTTAAAAAATCAGTTTGCTTTCAGAACAAATTCTACGAAATTGTTTCATACAAAATATGCCAAATGTGTTTTCATAAGTTAGAAACATGTCTTATATTCCAAGAACATAAAATTGTTCTGTCCCCTATTTTTGAGAATTATTCTAAGACTGTTGTGACGCATCCTTACTTTCACATTATCAGAAAATATTGAATGATTAAAAAGTTTCAGTTATCTAGGCTGGCTAGATGCTGGTACACGAATGGGAGGTGGTACTTCAATGACAGCGTAAGAGCATATCGGTATAAACTGCCAATATTTGAACACCATAAGAACTTTTTCATAGGCCTCCCCCAAGTTGTAACAAACTGTAGGTGCTAGGAGAATGTGCCTACTTGAACAGATGTCCTATAAATGAGGTACATATGTCCATATTATACACTAATAAACATAATCAATAGAAGCACATTGGAAAGTCGATGGTTCTACTGTTCTTATCCTTATCTCTTTCAGATTGCCACAATAAATCAAGATAACAAGTAGAAGGAGATTATCATCCTCTGACAAGTAAAATAAAGGAAAAGGAAATATATTCATATGGATAAATGAGATCATTCAATTAGGGTACTTATGACGAAAGAATCAAAACTGATCAAGAAATAAGCATCTTCCATGAAACATAAGAACCAGAGCCAGTTTAGAATGAAATATGCTAGATTAAAGTGTCAACATGAAACTAATCCATCCTATGGCAAACAAATAGCAGGAAGAAAATAAATGCCCTTATCAGATAAACCTTAAAACATCATTTTTCTACAAAACCTTTATAATTGCAGCGCAGTCAAGGTTTTAGACAGATAGTCACTCAGATACAAGTCAACAAATGCTTGTGAGAACAATGAAAGCGAATTTATCTCCAAGTTTGGTTACTAAGTAATCTATATCATTCTATTCATATTTTCCTCCTCATCCTTGCAGCTTCTGACCTTGCCAAATGCATACTATCTGTCCTCTTATTGCAATATCCTCTTTCACATTTGGATCTCCTAAAGAAAGAGACAAATCTCAGAACATTGTTCTGCAACACACGTTTGTTCAAAATTATTCACTAGTACTAGATAACTAATGTTGTTCCCAACTTCTTTCCTCCTATGCTAAGAATATGCCATCTTCACTCCCATGAAATAATTGTAGTGAAGGCTAAAGGGTCATTTAATGAGAAACATAAACAAGATACCACATGGCTCACAATGTGACCTCAGTCAACTTAAGTGGTCACATGGAAGCCATTTGCTTTTTTATAATGTGGGGCAATTCCAAAAGGATTATCTTGTGAATGTGTGGTCAGTCGCTTACACGTTTGATGCAGCTCCACAATTGAACTCAAGGTCTTTAAGAGATGCGTGTCATTCAGATACACTCGATATTAACTATAAATAAAAATATAAACAGGCTTGTTGGGAGAATAGGAAGAATGGAATAATAATTAACATACCTTTTACTTTCTAGGGAAATGTTAGCAGTCTGACAACAGAGTAACATTATTTATCCTAATACAAGATATATATTTGCTTGAAGAGAAGGGTCATATGCAATATGATGAGTAAGAACCATATGAACTAACATCCTTGCTAGAACTAGAAATTAGTCAAGAAAGATATATAGATTGGAAACCAGTGATACAGAACATTTTTGAGGTTTCACAGCAAAACTAGCAGTTCCTTGTGAAATTGGCTTTTGTGTAGAATAAGCATATCCTCTGTTTCGTGTAACCAAGGAACATAACGCGGAGAGATGGTGATATACATACCAGGGAAAGTTAGGTCATCCAAAAGATGTCTTGGAAGAGCAGCTTTATGATCCTATGTTTGTACTAATCTGCACATAAAGATGATAGACAAAGTCGAGGCAAATGTAATCCTTTTAATACTATAACCACTTTAATAACAAATAAAATATGCCCCTTATTCGATAAGTGGTAGAGGGACGGCCAGGGTTGGGGAGGTTCCGGTTTAAGTCTAACAGAGAAAAAATTTACCTATTAAAAATAATAATAATAACAATTATAATATAATCTTTTAAAAACATTAATAAAAGCCAGTAAGAAAGCAACTCCAACGTAGTTGCCAAAAATGGGCGCCAACGCCATTTTACAACCCTCGAGCTGCTTACACTCTTAACATTTTTCCTCCACGAGAAAGTGCCAAACGAGCGCTCATTTTAATAATTAAATCGTTTTTTATTAAAAATATACTAAAAAACCCCACTCTGCTATATTTTAACTAAGATATTTTTCATAACGATCGTAATTTAACTGGATATATTTGTATAGTACTTCAAATTTTGTCCGCGAAATTTGAATTTCAAATTTCAACTGTCAATTCAAATTTGAAATTTTAATCTAAAATAAAATTTAAAAATTATAATTCATCTATAACATGTATAATTTTTCATGCTTTTCATCCATCTATCTTACATTCTTCGCTTTTCCAATATCTCCTTTCTCTTTAACTATTTATCCTTTCATATTGCTCATCGTCGATACGACCGCTTTTCCTAATATTTTGCATCCCCTCAATATCAAGCAAGATAACGACGATTCGACGCTATTAGACAGAACTAGAAGGTATCGTGTATTTTGCACAGAACGTGGTTCCGTTCTGTTCACAGAACGTGAAAAAGAAGGCATCGTGGTTCCGTCTGTGCCACACCCGCTAATCGCAGAGAGCTGGGCGTCACGAAAGACTCTATCAGATCTATTTTGCTACCCTCATAGATATGAAAGTTTTTTTCGAAGGATGGCTCCGAATTTAGCCGTCTCTCTTTTTTCTTCGAATCGTAAATGAGTGGCTGAACAATACGATCCATACTTCATTCAAAAGCAACGTAGACGCCGCCGCCGAGTTTCGCTATTATCCCTTCAAAAGATAACAAATGCTATAGAATTCTTGCCTACGAACACCTAAGCAGATTTCAGATGAATACATCGGGACCGAGAAAGACTTTTCACATGTAGTTCGGGTGGCTAAATTGTGCTCAGCATTAAATGCTTAAGCACGACACTGGAGCACACCAAACACATCAAATTGCTCGGATTGCTACAAACGAGGGAATAACGAGCGCTTTCCCCGCATGCTAGCAGTATCATCGCATGCACGGGTGTCAGAAAATTGTCCTACCGCGTGGCAAGGTATGCATACCAGTCATTGTCATGAACCAACAATCATTTGTGTTCAAGATCTCAGATATTCGATATGCAGATGCATTCTTCGTCTACCCGGGTTCATCGAATCGACATAAATGTTCTAGATAGTCCCCCTGCTTTTACATTATTAGCAAATGGTCATGCTCCTCCTTCGCTAACTATATAATTAACGGTCATGAGTATGTAACGATATTATCAACTGACAGATTTATCCAAACTCGGTCGACATTTGTAAAAACAATTTCCCGCTCACACTAGTTAAAAACATTTCGCAAAGCCACGCAGCTCAAGAAAGACGTAGAGCGGCATTTGGGGTACTTCAAGCCTCGCTTTTGCAATTATGCGCGTGACCAAAGACGCTGGATGAAGCAAACACTTGCAAATATTATGAAAGCCGCATAATAATGTGCATAATATGGTCATCGAGACGGGGCGAGATATCGGTAACAACGACTTCGACTGGTGCCGACAGAACCGCTTCAGACAAGTCATATTATGCGTATACACCGTAATTAGAAGACTTTTACGCAAAACCCACATCGATCGTGACGCTGTTACTCATTCTCAACTGGCAAATGATTCATCGGAAGATTGTGGCAAACGACATGTCGACTAATAACCTCTATCAATTTCAAGTTGAAGTTGTATTTTCAATTCCAATTCCAATTTCATGTTGTATTTCAATTCCAATTTCAATTTCATGTTGTATTTACCTCCTAATTTCAATTTCATTGCCAGATTTTCAATTCCACTTCAATTTCAAGTTATATTTTCAATTCCAATTGCAAATTAATAAATAATGACTACAAATTAAAAATAATAGCAACATAAATAACAACTAAAAATTAAACCCGCTTTTTCATAACTCTATCTTCGTTATTTCAATATGTTGCGTAAATCGGGTCCACGCCAGTAGCACGCTTCCATAATTTTCATCTCATTTTCAGATTCAATTTCTCGCGACCCGTCTTTCTTCAATTTCTAACCGTTACGATGTTGCCTCAAACGCTTATCTTCCTCGCTGGAAGATACCCCTTTGGCTCTCGTCGTCAATCCTTTATTATTCCACTTCCATTCTTTCATTCCAAGCATGATGATCTAGTGATCTTTCAACACTCCGGGCTCGCTTCTCTTTGTTTTTAAGTCGCTTTCTCGTCTTTCGCCCCAACGGCTCATCGGCGCCGAGCGACGCGCTCACCACATCCCCTAAATATGGAGTTGAATAGCGTGATTCATCACGAAATGATTCAAAGAGACTACTACCGAATGAGTTGGCTTCTTATTGTCGGTCAACACGCCCATTTCCGCTCCATTTTCAATATATCTAACACCAGACGAAACGGTTTTCTAATAATCTTAAGAAACATTTCTTTGCTTCATCAAACCCGACAAACATATGAAATTATTCCAGCTTAATAGCTCAAATATCAAATCATACTAAATACCTAATTTAAAAGCTTCTTATCTTACATTATTTTGCCTCTGGTGTCCACTTTGTCTGAGTATTTCAATTTGACTATAAAACCGACAATCTCATTGCAGATTTTCAGATTTATATCACCCAACCGACTTTTAATAGAAGATCGGTAACGCTTCGACTGCCTCCATGAAGTTCTAAGTATTGCAAGATTCTTTGCCAAAAACGCACCACCTGTTGCTTCATTCCCGTGAATCGCATCTTTGCTCAGATAATAATGCCAGACACAATTAATTTATCTTCTTCTACGCAGTGTTTTCTGTCTTTCGCGATTTTCTCATTCTTAACGACTTCATTTTTGCAGAAGGCAAAGCACATCAGGATTACTCGAATAGTATCATTATATAAATCTACGGCTGCTCATAAACAAATCGCTTAAAGAACCATCATATTGCAAATCCATCTACAAAATAAAAATAAAATTATAAATCAATTTAAAAACGAGCAATTTATAACGTATACAACAACATATCAATTATAAAATTTATAACAAGAATTTAAATAATGAGCAATTTATCAATTAAAAACGATCAATTTATCAATTTAAATTTAAAATTCAATTTCCGTCATCCTAAAAGTTAACGAAGCACTTATCAATTAAAAATATAATCAATTAAAAGAATTAAAGAATTTATAACATATACAAATCAATCTACCAATTATAAAATTTAAAATCAATTTAAAGAATGAACAATTTATTAATTAAAAAATTATCAATTTATCATCTTAATTTAAAAATCAATTTGTCAATTTAAACAATGAGCAATTTATCAATTAAAAAAATTATAATCAATTTAAAAAATAAGCAATTTATAAAATATACAAATCAATTTACCAATTATAAAACCTATTTCTAATGAATGAAAGAATTAATAATATAACAATTTTGATTTAAAATCAAAATTTCATAATTTAGAGGAGGCAACCTATACCGCCCTTCCCCCTTTCTTTCTTTCTTCCTCTTCCCCTCGCTTTCCTCTTCCTCCCCCAAACGGCGCTCGCCGCACAACGAAGCCGCTTCCCGTCGCCAACGCTGACCAGCTTGATTCGCAATTTATTCAAAAGTTTGCGTGTTTACAAAGACCAAAATACAAAGCGATTTTCTGTCATTATTTTCCCTTTTCATTCTCTCAGACTTTATGCGCTGGAATCTGGACATACCGCTGGCAGCCCGCCGGTTCAAAACAAATGACCATCACCCGCTATTTTGCATCCCCACCTTCTTTTCCAAAGGCCAACATTGGCATTCCCATAAACTCTGACAGATTGCCACCTCCGACGTAATCTCCATCGAGCCTTCACTTTGGCTGCCGCCATTTTTAACAAGCAGAAGATGACACTTTCGAGCAAGAACTTCCCGCTAAAGCCGCTGCTTTTATTGCTAGCAACGTGAGATGAAGATGCCAATCTCTCAAAAGGTCCTGGAAGATTTGAAATTCTAGAGAAAAATAAGGTTTAACAGTGAACAAGGATCATATAATAATAGAGCAAACAAGGATACCAAACATTGCCAATATCAACCATGGATGTGCTAGGAAGAGAAAGGGAATGATTAAGGTTACCGTAAGCTCAAGGTTATGACAAATGCCAGTACTGCATTTGCAGAAATTTCAATTAGAATAGTTAGGAAAAATGACAGTGACTTAAGAAGCACTTCCATACGTTGTAATTCGCTATACATTAAATTCCACAATCTCTAGGAAAATTAAATTCTCACCAGAAACCCACATCTGGGATAATTTTCTATTATTCTAACTCAGAAAACACCTTTGACAAACTTTTGAAACTTAACAGACAAAAAGTAAGGTAGAAAAATTAGACTTCATTCTAATAATAATATGCAACCCACCCTAGCATGTGATGGAATTCGAAATTTCTAAGCTTTCAATCCACAATCGACATAGTTTTAAGGATGAAAGTGAGATTTAATAATTTGGGCAGACAAATCCAGAAAATGCAAGCCCAAACACAGGATATTCACAACGACTGGTCAAACAGGCTTGAATTTGTTTATGTATGTGTTCGTGTTCGTGGGTATTAAATGAAAAGCATAAAAAAACAAAAAGTAATCAAGTCGAGCATGATACATCTCCTCGTGAGGCAAATCCATTTAGATTTAATCGTATCCCCACCCCCCCAAGGGGACCATCACCATATGCCATCACCATCGCCACCACACCGCCATCGGTACGTTTGCTCTCACAGCCAAACTATGTTGTCAATTTTCTCTCGTATTCTTAGTCTTACCCTTTACTAAAGGATTTTCAATGACTTTCAATGATTCCACAGAAAATGGAGAAATATATGAAATGCACTCAAACGAACCCGACAAATAAATTACGTTTGAAATTACGAAAACCCTAGATTGCGTATCGACCATGGAAAACGTTAACCAGCTTCTCGAACCGAATGAGAAATGCATTGAGAAATGTCGTCCTCGGTGGCTGGACAAAGTACAAACTCGGCCTGGTTGAGATCTACTTAACGTGGGCCTGCCACGCTTACTTCTACGGCCCACTATTTATAAATTGGGTAGTACATCCAACAGTGCACACGTTTGGGCTTTATATTGGGCTGATCAAGTCTTCATATTCGACGATTTCGGCCCAAACCACCCTCCCTACTTAGTACTTACCTTTGGTTGATATGGATTGGCTCCATTATAATCCATATCCCATCTCCCTTCCAGACAATATAACTAATTATGTTTAGGAAACACGTGTTTCAGTTTATTAATTTGAGAATAATTGTAAAAAAATATAAAATACATGATTTACTATGATTTCATATAAAAATAATTATTGTTTTCAAGACGATACATTCTAAATACTATCTTAATAAACTATAAATACTACTTTAACAAATTGCAAGATCAACGTTTTTTAAAAACCTGATCACAATCGAACCGAAAAGCTTATCGATTAACTGGTTCCCCATCCAATCACATGTCGAACCACACAATCGACGACGTTATAAATATATAATTTATATATTATTAAATCTAAAAATAATTATAAAAAATGACTAATTTTTATAAAATTTTTGACTAACATCTGCTCTATTTATTGAACATTTTTATAAAGTGTTTTACATGTTAAAATCACTACATATCATATTTTAATGGAATAAAAAATATTATACATTGTAAAGTATATTGAATTTATTTTTTCTTAGTTCTCCTATTTATTTTATTTTCTTTAGCTCACATTTTTCCCTTGAAGGTGGAAGATATCTTATTATAGATAAAGTTAAAATGCATATAAGCATTAAATCATTCTTGAGAACCTTAGTCCACTAATGCAAATGTAGAGAGTAGAAAAAAATAATTATGGGAAATGTGAGGTGGTTAGTTTGTCATCATGATCTTGGGTCGATATCACAGTGACTACATGTCTTATGTCTATCTCACTTTAAGTTGACTATTCAAAAGCAAAAACATGAGGTTGTACTTGTCTTAAACCCCCTCACATATGAATGTTTATTAAATATTACCATAAGGTCTTATCACCATTATGGCACGGAAAATCCACGTCAGGATGGAGATGTGGTGTGATTTTTTCCAGTTATATGGGTTAGAGGGATGCGTCCTTGTTTTCATTGTCACTTCATCGGAGAGAGATGCAGTTGGCACCGTCGAAGCCGGAGATTGATGAGGAAATGGGAAGGGTTAACTAGAATCACTATTGTTACGATGCTAATACGGACCCATATGAAACAACATTGTTTCAATGTAAAAAACATAGAAACGATGTCTTTTCAACTAAAACAAAAACAAAAAGAAGATGAGGAGTTCATCGATTGGTTCGCTGAAAACCGTTCGGTTCTAGTGGTTCATTGGTTTGACCATCGATCCGGCTCACACCCTACCGATGGGATACTATTAGACTAAATCAAACCAAGCATACGATAGATAAATTCAACCGGGTCGAACCGTCTCGCTTTTAAAACATCGTTAGATACTACTATAAATGAACAACGCCGCTTAATAATTACGCCAGTTGTACTATCAAACATAAAAATCATTTTCGAACATAAAAATTAATTTCATTTATATTCGCTGAGATTTAGGGCATTCTAATATTTTCGGCAAGATGCGACAAAGCAACAAAAATGCGTCCCATAACGATGTGAATTAAAGTTCAAGTATATGTAATAAAAAATGCTTGTAAATGGTAGTTTTTATTAGACTTAACAAATAAGATGTTACAAACTTGCCTACAAACTAAAACAAAAATGAAGAAGTAAAAGAAGAAAATAAAACAAAACTACAGAACGACAAACCGAAGCCCAGGTCACACAATCTTCTTAAAGAAATTCGCTTTCTCTCACGGGTTACTAAGAAATTCACGACGCCCGCTTTCACAGATACAACTATTTTGAGCGGCAACAACCGCACTCGCTGTAACGCTCGATGAACTAGCTTATTGAATGCATACTATATCACAGAGAGACTCACAAAAACTTACACAGAAGATTTTTCTTCTCTTGCCAAAGAGAGTCAGAACTCTATTTATATAGACTTCAGGCAGAGGGGGAGTAAACGGAAGAATTGAAAGCCTGACGGTTTCAAAACCAACAAAAAGATTGACATGAGTTCTCATAAAGAGGTTTTAAAAAAACTTTAAAACTTTGACCAATCGTTTCAATAGTACCCCCATTCCAAATAAAAGGAATCTAACAACCTCACGAATTAAATTGACACCCAACAAACATACAAGTCCTCCCAAGTGATAGAGCACACTGTCAACCCTTTGAATTTTTTCTCCCATGTAAATATGTTTACTCCACTAACTAAACAATGGACACGATGTCCTCAACCGTTCTATCATTTGCGTAGACATTTATTATTACCCATACGTGCTAATCTCTTAATATCTTCCAAATTTCTCACTTTTACGTTCAAGCTTAATTATGAACATATCATTGGTTCTGTCAAGAGCTTAATGTGCTAATCGACCTCATTCAATTCCCTTTCAAGTTCTAATTACTTCAATTCTTACATACGATCTCTCTTAACTTAAGAGTAGCTCATGTTACTTCTTCTAAATGCATAGAGATCATTAAAAGCATACTTAACCTTCTTCATATGTGTAACACCTCAAATTATATTCAAGTAGCTTTATAACACGTTGGTGCAGATAATAAAAAGAACGCCAAGCAGATTTTCCGTAATCTAAAATGCTGCTCGAGAAAACGATAAAACCCTAATTAATTCAAGAGTTAAGGGTAAATAGTAAATGTCACATTAAGGACCCAAGGTCATACATGAAGAAAAGTACATGCTTAATTAGAAATTGTAATGTTGTTGTGCAATTAGGAATATGGAAGATAATTAAAATGCCAAAAAAGGAAAGTTAAACAAAAAATGAGAAAAACTAACAAGGCCTTGTAAAGAAAAGAGAGATAATATCAAATTTGGTATATTGATTGAGGGGAGTTCTTCATTTTGGCTTTGAAGAAATTAGGTTTAC